>JAVTVY010018630.1:0-83500 GCA_036873755.1 Hanleya hanleyi
ATTGATACTGTAAGAAATCGACTATATAGTTTTCCCCCCGATCTCCGAACTTTAAAACGGTAAATTTGGCGATTTAAACGCCTTCCTACCACAAGCCTGTCAAAGCGGTGACCTTTGACCCATGACGTCACAGAGTGAACCAGTCCGCCATAGCATTAGCATTAGCATACGTAAACAACTAATGTTACTCCAATATTTTTCGACTGTATTCTCGTACTTTTGAGGCATCATACCTCGTCGGGGTGTTGTTGGAGGGTGTAGCAACACGAATGGAGATGGATTCAAGTTGCACCCGTGGCCAAACGGGGAACAAATCGGGGAGAAATTCGACGAAATTTGTGCAAAACACGTGGGGAAAGCCGACGAAATGGTCTCGCATTTATTTCGCTCACTTCACTGACGACGGCTATGCAAAAACAGAGATGGCAAGAATGTGTGGATATCCCCCTATACTGAAAGAAGCTATTTCCAAGATCAAGACAAATAAATCTTTAACAGAAAGAGAAAATAGACAACCCCTCAGTCTGCCGGAGTGCGTGAGTTATACAGGGACGACCGACCTCGTGGACTCGGCAAGCGACAAACCGTTGCCGCAGACAAGCACTGTAAATCTCCCAGCATGTTTGGGCCCACACCGCTTCCATCGTCTCCTCGAACAGTCCATCCTGAATCCTACAGCTATTAACTGAACTGTAATAATCAATGTACTTTTAATCAACTTATTCCCGTATATAGGAAATTCACTTCCGGCACCAGCTTATCCTGATTATTTGGTGTCTTTTTGTATCTCCATGTGAGCAAACACATTCTATGTTTTTTTGATACAATAAGTTGAAATTGATCACCCGGAAGAGTAACTGAAACCAACAGAAAGGTGTGAAGCAAACAATTTTTTATGGGAGGGTGTCCAAGAGGGAGAGTGAGAGAATTAAGGTTTTACGTCGCGCGTTCAGCAACAGGGTGTCCAAAAGAAATAAACGGCTTCTCCACAGGTGAATTAGTTATTGTTTCAACATCAAATAGCTTCCTTTGGAATTGAAACTTTGTTTTCATTTGAGAGGACTTATCCACAGGTATGGATTAGCTCCCGTTTTAACATCAAATCGCTAACAATAATTGACAAACACATAATAAAATTAAGCACGTAAGCAATGTAAATAAGCCGGCCTGCCACGGTATAACAATCTGTCCGTCCCGTAAGAAATGAAAAATAATGAACCATACAATGCCAATAAACACACACATATCGGGCAAACAATGCACAAAATTGGGTGCACTATATGAAACGTCTGCTACAAAGCCTTAAGTCGTATCACGTATGGGAAAATTTTGGTTGCCCAAATCCCAAAGCTAGCACTAAGTTTATGAAAGTTGTTCTACATGAAATCTATGAGACAAAATGGAGAGACGAGGTATCATCTTCCAGCAAACTTGAAACATATAATCTCGTGAAATCCCCGCCATGAGCGAAATCTAATGTCTCTGAGTAATGGAAAACATAGATCTGCACTAGTTAAACTTCGAATCAGTGCCCATAGATTGGAAATTGAGACAGGTAGATACTCTAAAACCCCACGAAGTAATAGACTCTGTAATGCATGTGGTGTGTTAGAGGATGAAAAACACTTCCTTCTTAGCTGCTGCAAATTTTCTGAGCGTCGGGCAAAACTAATGGCTGAATCGGCGAACCTAATAAGCGATAAATCTATGTGCACTGATGACATGTTTGTGGAGCTGTTATCCTGCAATAATCCACAAATTACTAAATATGTAGCCCATTTTGTTTACGACTGTTTCCAGTTAATAGATGATTAAAAAAATTTCTTATATAGCATACAATATACCCTATTTAAACGTGGCTGTGTATTGAAGACTACCAGTCCCCAGGTCACTGTGTGCCAGTCCCATAGATTTGTGAGCGCTTATTGTGCACATTTTAATGTAAATTTGTCCTGTATATTGTTTTGTATTGTCCGTCATCCGTGTCTGTCTTCTACATGTATATGTCTGAAACTGTTTGTATTCACGTTTTTTTTAACCCCCTGAGGGTATAATTTTACGTCAACAAATCTTATAAAAGTAAAGGCGTAAATAACTACATAGTATGCTCTTACAATAACAAATTATCTGTAGATTTTAAATGAATATATATATTATAGTGACATCCACAATAAGCCAAGCCGGCCTAGTTTCCTTTTTGCTATATTATTTAGAAGTTTTTTAGCACGGAAGAGTAAATTTACGATCCTGTGCATTATAATAACTGATTTATGCCTAAAAAAAATGCCAGATAAAAGCAGAAATGTATAAATATTATTGTAAGATCCACAGATAGTTGTAATTTCGTGTGTAAAGCATGTAATCAGTGTATTTAAACCGGCCTGCCACAGCCTGACACGGCCTGTCACAGGCTTGAAACAGGCCCGACATCAGGACGACCCAGTTTGACCCCAGATTCGCTTGTATATGGCTCAAATCTATATGACTCGATAGATTCTCCTTCTCCTATTTTCATGATCGCTTACTGCCTCTACATTCAGTTCCAAGACCTGTATAACCTCCAACGTCACAGTCTTCAACGTGGTTAACGCTGAAATCGGAATCTGTGTCAGAGCTTGTACCCTATCTGTGTTATCCGCCATGTTTGACTCTGGCCGCTTCAATGTGTGACGTCACAGGGTAATCGCCGGGCGGATTTACTGAGAGTAAAAATCAGGCACTTTGGGGCCGTATTTCAGGATATTGCATCATCGCTAAAATTTTGAAAATAATTCTAAAAAATAAAGCAGGCCACAGGGAACTGCTTTTTATTGGTTTTACCCATTCAAAAATTGTGATAACATTCCCCTTTAACGCCATCGCTTATGACCGATACAAGTGTGTTACGTCCCCTCTGCTCTACAGAACCCAGTTCACCAAACGTCGGGCAATGATAATATCGATGGTTATGTGGATCTTAAGCTTTGTAATCTGGGCGGCGCTCATCCTCGGACATTGCTTCAGCGACGGATCAAGAATTCTGGTAGACGGGAATTGTTCATTTAGGCCAGAGTACGGTATAATCCCATGTGTTATTGCGGTTTATTGTATACCCGATATACTTCTGGTTGTCGTCTATGTTGCCCTTCTTCTCTCGATGAAGAAACGAATGCAAGGTGATCCTCCGCGGAAGAAAACAATTTCAGCTCAAAGTGCAAAATTCACAAACGACCAGACCGGCGTAAGAACGTCTTATGCACCAGGTGTTACCAAAGGTGGAGATGACACGATTGAGGAACAACAGGTTCCGACCATGTCATCAACAGGGGTATGTTCAATAATTTCGACCAATATTCAGACCAATCTATCTCAAAGGGCACCTAACGATGTTAGACCATCCCGGATAAGATCCCAGAACCAGCAATGCTCGAGAACAACAAGTGTTATCATCGTGATGTTTTTGTTCTGTTGGATACCATATTCAGTAGGATGGCCGTTGAGAAAATACGGTTGTATTTCGAGTTCTGTCTTCACTTGTTTACTCACGCTCGCGTTTGTCAACTCCGCTATTAACCCATTGATCTATATCTTCACGAATGCGGCTATTCGAAGCCGAATTGCTGGTTTGTTTCGCAAAATCGACAATAACTGATTAAGTGACGTTTATTGAATTTTGTGTTGTCTGCATCGACTTTAAACAATGCCAAATAAGGAGAGTTTCCGAATATACACCGATTGTACTTGAAACATTTTCTTGGCCGGGTCTGTTTTCGAATCGGTCTCTTGTGTTTAGTTATCAAATGGGATGAGTTTTGCCCCTTAAAACAAGAGTTTTGGGAGGTGTGGGCGGTGGTATTAGGGTGAAGTGTCGGCATATGGGGTCTCTATATAACCCCATGCTTTATATAAAAATACTCCAAGGTGTGAAACGCACTTTGGGTAAAACGAGAAATAAACGGTTTACCTCCAAACAAAATACATCAGCATATTCTACAAGTGTCACTCTATATATTCCCGTCGTCAAATTAGTAAATTTGTGCAATTTTATACCTTTGCCTGGCGATTCAAAATCCAACGTCACTGTCCGTTCATCCCGGCTTAACGAGATTATGGCGGGCTTTTTTCTCAGTTTTGATTACTCCGGCAAACCTTATATGGAATTCAACTATGCTGACTCAGCAGAGAGGTCACACACTGATCAGCTGACATTAACCTAAATGGATATTGGTAGTTTTTGATGTACGGTTACCACAGCAAAATCCAAAATTGTACTGTTGTAGCAGTAATTCTCCATCGCAACCAGACATTGTATCATAATATAGAACAAGATATATCTCATTATTATGCATAATCATTAGATGTCAATTTATTTCTTTATCACCACCTGCTAATAAGATAATATGTTCATTGGCTCCTATGGTTGATGTTTGAAGAACAACTTCCTTTATGTCCATTTAACAGGGATAGTAAGCTCTTTTTCAGGGAGCCAAGTCAATTAGATGGACAAATATTTTCAAATTGAGTTTTGCAAGTGTTCTTGAGCTGTCCAATATCACAGAGGGTGGTTGAAATTTATATACATGGGCCGACCTGCTACAGTTAAAGTATTTTGTCTGCTAAAATCATTGGGGCCTCGTGTCCTTGTGCGTGTGTTGAGGGGGTGCATCAGGATATATTGGGCCTGTTGTGTTAAATTCAATTCAGACAGAAATACGGCATTTTTGAATAAATTGGTCATTGAATAAACAGGTTTGAGAAATATCTTTTGTGAGCTTTCAGTCAATCAAAAAATGCAGCTATCTATTCAAAGCCCTCCGGAACGCCACGCAAAGGAAGATACCTCTTCTAAACTCGAAAAGCAAAATAAAATAGTTTCTTCTTATATTTTAAAAGCTATTTCCGTCCTTGAAGGTTCAACGCTGACAAGTATTCCATGATCGTCCATTGTATTTCCAAAACGCGGAACTCTCTGATTGTGACCGTTCATTTCATCACCAGAAGTAGAACATGATTAGAGAGTTCGAGCACAGGGAAGCCGGAAAGCCGATGACGTCATAAGTAGGTCGAGGTGACGTCATGAATAGGTCGGAGTCGTGCGGTGTTAGCCTATTGATAGTGTGATGGCCATAGCCCAAGGGGTTGTAGATCAACGTCTGTTCACCGGACCGCGACAATAGCCTGAGGTGTTTGCGGTGTTTTATGTCTGCTCATCGGACCGTGTCTATAGCTTTTTGCGGTGTTCGAGGTTATGGTCTATTTATGGAGCCATACTTATAGCCTGAAAGTGCGGTGTTCATCATCTATATATAGACCTATAACCCGGAGGTGCGGTGTTGTAGTTCAACGTGTTCACCGAACCGTGACTATAGCATGAGAAGTGCTACGGTGTTCCATATCTGTTCAGCGGTCCGTGTCTATAGTTAGCGGTGGAGTGTGACTAATGAAAGCAGGAGGCTATTTTGCGCGGTGTCGACTATATACTTGCCTTAAGTAGGTCATCATATCGTAAATACACCGAAGTCGTATTGATTCCTATGTTGATACTGTTGTATTATGCTACATATATCCCGTAACTTCCTTAGTTATACCCCTACAGCCTCCAAATTTTGTTTTGGAGTATAAAAAAAAATAGATTTTTTTTATTTTTTTGTTTGACCATTTCTCGAGAAATAAGCGACATACGCGCAAGCTGTTTACGGCGTTGTATTCCTGGTGTCGAGGTCTACCGTAAAACTCGTATTCTAATTTATCGTATCTCTATAACTTTCTTGTAGCTTACCACGAATAGGTCCCTACAGCGTCATACCTTGTACCCGTGGACACGTTTGATTGATCACTTTTTGCGGTGTTCACGAGTGCCTATCGAACCATACGAAAATATCTTATTTTAGAAACAATATTATAGTAGTAGGAGAAGGAGGAGGGGGAGGAGGATGTGTATGTGTGTGTGTGTGTGTGTGTGGTGGAGTGTGTGTGTGTGTGGTGGTGGAGGAGGAGGAGGAGGACGTATGTGTGTGGTGGAGGAGGAGGAGGAGGAGGGTGTGTGTGTCTGTATGTGTGTATGGGTGTGTGTGTGCGCGTGTGGGTGCGTGTGTGTGTGTGTGTTTGTGTGTGTGTTTGTGTGTGTGTGCGGTCATATAAGGTCGTTTGTACACCATTAGCCTCAGTCTGTATCCATCATCTGATCCGGTACCATGTCGAGTATATGTACGTTTTGTGAGAAGACACTCTCTCGTCCCGATAGTATACTCAGACATATTCGTCTAATGCATAGACAAGAGACACCGCCGAATCCCGCTATACGTCCACCAAATGGAGTAGAGCATCCCTATACGATGACGGAGAGTGGCCCTACGGTATGTGGAAAGACGTCCTGGGCGCTAGCGCATGAGGAAATCGTGAAAGAAGAAGGGCGACAACAACTGCCACCTCGTCCAACCCCAATTCATATTCCATCTTCTCAAATGCAATGCATACCATCTCACGATCCAGAATGGTTCGCTAAGAGGAATGAACAAGTGGGAGAGGGATTATATACGAGGATAGCTGCACAGTGGTTCAAACTGAATGAAAATGATGACGAGTCCCAGCATTGGCAGATGATCCATAGGAGCGGGAATGAAATGGGACGACGAAAGAGAAAATGCCCTTCAGATGACCAACTCATCTATCCTGGGGAAATAGATCAACCTACCCACTTGCGGAAACAGGTCAAATATAACGTGTGGAAAAACATGTTTGGTAAACCTATCGCAAGAGATTGTAAGATTGACATTGACGAGAGAAAACAGCGATATACAAGCCAAGGTTACGACGAGGATGAGTCTGGTGCAAATGCTATGGATGATTATATTCCAACTATGATGAAGACTTTACGTCAAAAATACTACAATCTGCTCGTGAACATACAAAAGCTACAAACTGATTATATTCATAACGAGATTTTGAAAACAACGAGGCGTCTGCAAACGATATACGACATAGACTACGAGGAAGCACTGAGACAGACGATTAAGCTGCGGAAATGCTTATTCGATAAGTTGATTGAAGACGGTGAGAGCGAGGACTCCGAGTAAAGACCCCAGTAGGAATATTTGTAGATAAACATTGAATGGAAGGTTAGATGTCGAAATGATACCCACAACAAAGGAGATGTATTTCATATAAGCAGTTTTCTCTCTTTATTTGTAAAGCAGTGCTATGAGTTGATGAATCAAGCTATTATTTGGCAATCTTCGTATTGCTTTGCCTGTATTTCATACTAGTCATATAATTCCTCCTCCTATGTGTGTGTGGTGGTTGAGGAGGAGGAATTATATGATCAACTCATAGCACTGCTTTACAAATAAACAGAGAAAACTGCTTATATGAAATACATCTCCTTTGTTGTGGGTATCATTTCGACATCTAACCTTCCATTCAATTCCGTGAGTCTCTATCCGTCTCAGTTCCCGAGATATCGCCATCGGTAATTTGTAGAAAATTCGACGAAGTCCAAAAAAAAAAGGCTGTAGGGGCATAACTAAGGAATTTACGTATTTCGTGCCTCATTTAACCCTATCAACATAGGAATCCATACGACTTCGGTCCCGAATTAGCCGCCTGCTTTCATTAGTCACGCTCCATCGCTAACTATAGACACGGCCCGCTGAACGGATATAGAACGAATTAGTTTTCATTAGCATCCCCTCGAGCTATCGACGCGGTCCGCTGAACAGACCTACAACCTCGCAACACGTCGACCATCGGCTTCCCCGCTTCCCTGTTTTTAATTGTTTTTAATTTGTTTTTTGTCCCAGAACTGTCCTCGTATATTGACCTACTTTTTTTAATTGTTTTTTAATTTGTTTTTTTTACCGGTGAACAGACGTTGACCTACAACCCCCTTGGGCTATGTTCGTGACACTATCGATAGACGAACACCGCACGACTTCAACCTATTTATGACGTCACCTCGACCTACTTATGACGCCATCGGCTTCCCGGCTTACCTGCGTTAGAACTCCCCTATTACATTCTACTTATATACAGACCTCGGTGACTTTTCCCAAAAATTTCACCGATTCGCTCCGGGACCGCTCCCATTGTGTTTTTCTCGGCGAGACGAGAAAAACGAGACCCCACAACCCATAGTAAAGCAAACGAAAAAAAATGACCATCTCCATACCCCATACAGGCATTTCCCCTTATATTGTATAATACAGACCCCTATTGTAGGGGTAAAGTCCATGTTCCGCTTTTTATATTTTCGGAGAAAAATTCTAATTTTACATGCACCCACCCCATTGACTTGATAGCCAGGCCCCGATAAGCCCGGGGACCGATATTAGTCCTTTTGGCTAGAGTTGATAGGGGTTTTCCCCTATTTTAGGGGTGAAGTCCGTGTTTCGCTTTTTATATTTTCGGGAAGAAATCCTAATTTTACATGCACCCACCCATGACTGAATGGCCCTCGAGGAGCGCTTCACTTTGACACCTCACTCGACCCATTCGGTCCACTAGGGACATTCCCGGTGACAAAACGTCTATTCCCATACTCTTTTTAGGCATTCCCCGTATACATTAACATTGGAAGTCACTTGGTTGACATGGGACTACTTTCTGTCCGCCGAAGTGACGGCATCACCACCAGACCGCGAAGGAATACAAAGGTTAAAGGTTGCCGGAACTACTTTTGACCTCCACGTGACCTTGAGCTGGTGGCGCCCCCTGGCGCCACAGGCGCCACAGAGGTAAAAGGCGATATGGCGCCCCCTATACTTTAACCTGGAAAAAAAGGGCATCAAGAGTTACCTCCCTGGAAAACCTGCCCTGAAATCCGTTATATATACTACTGGCGTGGCTTGAAAAATGTGCAAACATGAGATGGTTTTAATATGCGTTCAGGGATCAACATCATCAAAAATGTTTGACAGGAAATAAAATACACCGTCACTCTCTCCATTTCCATTTACGAATCAACAAATCCATGGGACGCAAGAAATATGTTTTCCGACCATTTGCCTGGAAATACCGAGTGGAGTGGAGACAAGAACGTGGGGTGTTCTTGGCTTGGTGACGATGAATCATCTTCGGGTGATGTTCCAGCTTTCGACGTTCAATCAGCTGGGAATTATCGAGTCATCGATTCTTCTTCTGAGTCTGACACCGATTCAGGCAGCAGTGACAGCGAAGTGGAAGAATTAAGAGACATGACCGAGAAGAATTTTGGGAGCATCTGCAAATAAGCTATTACCTCTACTAGAAGATTCCAGCGGCTAGTGTGGCTAACGGGGCTTGTCCGCGATTTCTTCTCCTTTCTTGTTTTCGGCATTCTGAGTGGTCCTTTTCCAATACACAAACTTGACTAATTGCTTGACTCGTTATAGCGTCTACTCAAGTAGGCCTACTTGATATTTTACTCAGAGCTCCCGTGGTCCCCCCCCCGCAATGCACAACTCACGAGATGTGAAAATGACAATCGCTGGCGAATCTTACAGGAAAATTTAGCAAAAAAATCGCACTGATTTCGCCTGTTTAATGACTTGGACAAAAAAAGTATATAGGCAATAAAATGAATAAAATCGCATGGATGTACTCGTCTTCGGTTTTCAGCCGTTTTCTCAGTTTTAAATTTGGTATCTAGAGTTTTCAACTCTGATAACTTCCACACTTATCGACCTAAAGTCTTGAAATTTTCAAATGTTGTTTAGCATATATAGAACTGGTGAAATGTGCTTCAAATTTTCTAAGTTCGCTTTAGTTTTTCAGATATTCGCGTTTTATTAACTTTAGCATTTTTTAAAAATAAACTTGGATAAAATCTATGACGAAATTATTAAAAGTGTGGCACAGTTTACTAGTTCAGGTAGCTAATAATATATGCCTTGAATTTCAGTCAATTTGCACTAAGCATGTAGAAGATATGTGCTGTGAAAAATTGGGTATACTTTTCGAAAATAGTACTGTTCAAAGCTGTGTAAAGTATTTATTCTTGAATGACCCATAACGCAGTGACGCTCTAACACTGGGATTAAGATCCCCTACAAAGACACACTCACCTATACCTATAGTCCCTATCTCTCAACACCTTCGCGCAATCACACGAGAGAATAGGAGAAAAACAATCACAAAAACCCTATTGCGTAGTACACATTTTCATTACCACTCCATCACAACACACCTTAGCTGAGAAAGCCGCTATGGGTGTGTTTCCAATTCTTGTATGCTCTTGTCCGTGTATTGTTAATCAGAAGCCACCATTTAAGAAAGTTCAATGTCCGACCGTGTTCGCTCTTGTCCAAACACCCCTTGAGAAATTGCCCTTGTGTTTCGTCAGTCTTCGGCTATGTTCGCTCATGTTCGTGTTCAACGGCCGCCCAATCCCTCTGGCCTATCCCTAAACGTCCTCGGGTAATCCAGGATACTAGATCCTGCAGTTTTCGCATTTTGATCACATTTTTCAGAGCCTCTGTTGGTGGTAACTCCATATCCTCCTCCTAGCGACGCTTGGTCTTCATGATTGTCCCATCGCCCTTGCTTTCAAGTGGCAGAAGGCTATACCGTTCATAGATCGTCACAGTTGTTTCCCTGATGTAGTGACGTAGTTGGATGTAGGCCTCTTGCAACTTATCCTCCCGGCGTCCTCGATCGCCGCAGCGTGAGTATTAATGGCCGTTGTCACAATACGATCCCAAAAGATGGGTCCCTCGTCTTCCTCACTCAGACTATCCTGTGATGTAGTCCGACTATCAGCTGCCGAGCGATCATCTTGGCTGTCAGTTGGCAGGCTCCCGGTATAAGTGGATAGACTTTCAACAGTCTCTGCATCATTACCTGCATCAGTGGGATCATTGGCTTCTAGCCATCCGGTCTCTATGTACCCATATATCATATCATAGTGTCTGGTAAATGTTCGTCCGCACTCATGGCAAAGATAAGCCATGCTGACGGTTAGCCGTCGACTGTACACGTCTTTCAGGTAAAATTATACATGTGTCTAATTTCGCTTAACCCGGGGCTAGGGACCGTATGGATTCATGTACTTCAATATCCTCATGGTGCTCATATGAACAGTCACAATCAAAGCGTGACTGAGATACGTCAGTCTCTAGATGACGACTTTACAACGAATATTATGGATTAAGAATATTGATCAGCGATACGGATTTGACATTTTTGGAACATTATGATGTCTTGCCGGCATCATTGAAAACTGTTGACCGCTTCTCTCTTGCAGGAAATTAGGCTATGTTTATGTATACTATGATTGTCTTTTTGAATTTGATGCTAATACTGTTATATGGAATATGGAATAGGTCTTTGGATTATAGACGCGGATATTCTTAAATGGACGACGGCTGAATTATGAATAACGGATCAGACGTTCGTATTTATAGACGTAGCAATATTAACGCGTCATCGCCAGAGAGATAGCTCAACAGCTCTGATTGGTCTAAATAATCACCTGATATTCCATAGAATTGACAATAATTCATCGAAGCGTAGTGACGCGCGTCAGCGTCAGTTGTAAGATCTTAACGTACATCGAGATGCTCTAGAGCTCTTCTCAATGACTTATCATCTCCGGAAAAGAGTTCTTTTTACGCAGGTACTCACTTGGTATCTATATTTTGCAATTAATACCATAGTCGGAAGTTACGTTAACACCGGAAGCGACGACATGGAGGGAAGTGACGTCATCACCAGAACTGACATCATGGCGCATGGTGTCGCCAAATGTACCTTACGACTTGTATGCGAAAGGGAGAACCAGGACCCAGGTGGCGCCACAATGCGCCATGAGGTCACTCCAGAGGAATATACCTGGGTACATAGAGACCGAATGGCTAGAAGCCGATGATCCCACTGATGCAGATAATGACGCAGAGACTGTTGACAACTGACAACCAGGCTGAACGCTCAGCCGTTGAAAGTCAGGTTACATCACAGGATCGCATGAGGGAGGGAGACGAGGAACCCACCATTTGGGATCGCATTTGACAACGGTCATTTATGTCGACGTTGTGGAGATTGAGGACGCCGGGCAGGATAATTTGCAAGAGACTTACATCTAAATGCGTAACTACATCAGGAGAACAGCCATGGCGATATATGGCATAGCCTGCTGCCGCTTGAAATGGAGGGCGATCCCACGCATATGACCATCATGAAGATCAAGCGTCACTTGAAAGAGGATATACAGTTACCAACCGCAGAGGCTCACTAAAAAGGGATAAAAATGTTAAAACAGCTGTTCCATGATATATTTAATTACCGATACAGTATGCTGGACAGCCCGAAGACGCTTAGACCAGAGCGAATAGACGGCCGCGGAACGCAAACAAGAGGGAACATGGCTGACGATTGAACTCTCTCAAATGGCGGCTTCTGATCGACAATACACGGACAAACACATACGAGAATTACAAACACAACCATAGCGGATTTCCCAGCTTGGGTTTGTTGTAGAGTGGATAGTAAAAATGTGTGATACACATTAGTCTTGTTGTTCTTTCTCTCATTCTCTCGTCTGATTGCATTAAGGTGTTAATACATTAGGGACAAGATATCGGTGCGTGTGTGCGTGGGGGGATCTTACTCTCAGCGTTAGAGCATCACCGCGTTAAGACGGGCGTTGGGCATGCTTTCACTCACTCATTCATTTACTCACGTGTAACCCACTCGCTCACTTATTCACTCACTCACACACTCACCAACCCACTCGTTCTTCACTCATTCGAGGGGAGGTAACTCTGCCTGGCTAGACAGACCCATCATGCCATGCCCAATACACCCTATCGCGTACGGATCCCCATACCCACCTACAAGGCTCATTTAGAGTCAGGATGGCTCATCTATTTCTCAAACACGCCCTTGCGCACCAGTAAAATGCCATCTTTCTCTATTACTCCTTAACTGCACATGCGTCACTTCCGATCAAAACCACCCCGATCGTAGTCCACACTACGGGATCCCCAAGACGATAGCAGACACGAGCCATTTAGAGTAAGGATGGTTCCTCAATCGCCCACACACGCCCCCTGAACACCATGAACTACCCACGTTTTTCTATTACTCCTCGACTGCGCATGCGCACCTTAACATCACTTCCGGTCCAAACCACCCCCGTTGTAGTCTACATACCGAGAGCTTCACCGCGAAATCCAGCACGGTCTATTTGGATCCACTATGATCCCCTTAATCGCCCAAAAACACGCCCGCGCACCCCGAAATACGCTAATACTCCTCGACCTCGCATCGGCACGATGGCTTCATTTCCAGTCCATACGACACCCATCGTAGTCTACTCTACAAAAGTTTCAAGACGAGACCCGACACGACCCATTTAGATCAAGAATGGTTCTTCAATCACCTACACAAGCCACTGCGCCCCCTAAACCGCTCTCTTTCGCTACTACTCCTCGACTGCGTATGCACACCATGACGTCACTTCCGGTTCAAACCACCACAGTCGTAGTTTACATACCGAGAGCTTCAAGACGAGACACTGAACGGCCCATTTTGACCATATATGGCCTCTCAATCACTCAAACACACCCTTGCTCACCTCAAAAATATCATCTTTCGATACCTCTCATCGACTGCGCAGGCACACAATGGCGTCATTTTCAGTGCACCTCGTGCACCCTGTACCCTATAGCCCGTAGAGCACAGGGTACACCAGGGTGCGGATGCATCAGGTATGTGTGTGTGTGTGTGTGTGTGATGCATGTCATGTTTATATGCAAGAGCTCCGAGGGGCACCACCTGTCTTGTGACAACTTCCGGTCCCGGTCACGTGACAGTAAACATGAAAAAACCCGGATGTAAGATGAGGATCCGGATGTAAAACGATGACGTCACTTCCGAGCTCTGAGCTCCACACGCAGTGAGCTCCAAGAGCTCCGATCCAAGAGCTCTGCCACACGGGAGCTCCCACCACCACCATCACCGGGCGCTGACGCCCGCTCCGGAGCTCCGGAGCTCCGAGCTCTGCCACACGGGAGCTTCCACCACCACCACCGGGCGTTGACGCTCGCTCCAGAGCTCTGAGCTCCGGAGCAGACTGCGCATGCGCAGAATGATGAAACCGGACAATATGTTAGTCCAGTCGGATGCACCTCCACGAGGGCTTCACTTTGACACCTCCCACGACCCATTCGGACCACTGATGGTCCCTCTCTACCCCAACCACCTCCTTTCACACCTCCAGAATACCAACTTTGGCTACTACTCCTACTGATGACGTCACCAATGACGCCACAGATGACGTGGGCATCCCTCGAATCGTGGTCTACACCCCGAGGGCTACAAGATGTTACCTCTCCCGACTCAATCGGACCACCAGTGGCCCCTCTCGTCCCCTAAACGTCTATGTCCAACACTTTCTCTACTGCGCATGGGCAGAATGACGTCAGTTCTGCGTCACACCCATCCCGTCGGATGCTCCTTCACGTATGCTTTACAATAATACCTCACTCGACTCCATCGGACCACTAGTGGCCCGCCTAGACCCCAAAACGTCTATTTGCATAGCCTTTGCCTACTGCGCATGCGCAGAATGACGTCAGTTCCACGTTTCAGCCATCCTGCTGGATGCTCCCTGACGTATGCTTTACAATGATACCTCATTCGATGCAATCGGTCCAATAGTGGCCCACCTAGACCCCAAAACGTCTATGTCCATACACTTTGTCTACTGAGCATGCGCAGAATGACGTCAGTTTCACGTTTCAGCCATACCGTCGGATGCTCTCTCACGACTGCTTCACATTGACACTTCACTGGACCCAATCGGTCCAATAGTGGCCCCTCTCGGCCCCAAAACGTCTATTTCCATAATCTTTCTCTACTGCGCATGCGCAGAATGACGTCAGTTTCACGTTTCAGCCATCCCGCTGGATGTTCCCTCACGTATGCTTTACAATGATACCTCACTCGATGCAATCGGCCCACTAGTGGCTAACCTCGACCCCAAAACGTCTATTTCCATACCATTTTCCCACAATTCCCTGTCTGCGCATGCGCAGAATGTTGAAAACAAACAGCACACTAGTCCAGGCGCATGCTCCTTCATGTATGCTTTACATTGATACCTCACTCGACTCCATCGGACCACCAGTGGTTCACGTAGACCCCAACACGTCTATTTCCATACCCTTTCTCCACTGCGCATGCGCAGAATGACGTCAGATGCACGTTACACCCCTTATTTCGGATGCTCCCTCACGTATGCTTTACAATGATGCCTCACTCGTCCCAATCGGACCAATACTGGCTCCTCTCGGCCACAAAACGTCTATTTGCATAGTCTTTGTCTACTGCGCATGCGCAGAATGACGTCAGTTCCACGTTTCAACCATCCCGCTGGATGCTCCCTCACGTATGCTTTACAATGATACCTCACTCGATGCAATCGGCCCACTAGTGGCTCACCTCGACCCCAAAACGTATATTTCCATAATACGGTCAGACTGCGCATGCGCAGAATGACGTCACTTTCACGCTTTAGCCATCCCACTGGATGCTCCCTCGCGTACACTTTACAATGATACCTCACTTGATGCAATCGGCCCAATTTTGGCCCACCTGGACCCCAAAACGTGTACTTGCGTACCCTTTGTCTACTGTGGATGGGTGACCGGGTGCTGTACTGGCTGGGCTGATCAGTGTCCAGAATAATAGGAACTGTGGACACTCTCGTGTTCTGGCACATGTAGGCACCGTCGTGATATGACTGAAAAAATGTTGAAAACGACGTTAAATCCTACTCACTCACTCACTCACCCCTTTGTCTACTGTTCATGCGCAGAATGACGTCAGTTTTATTTCACCCCCAGCCTGTCGGATGCTCCCTCACGTATGTTTCACATTGATACCTCACTCGACTCAATCGGACCTCTAGGGACCCCTCTAGTCCCCAAAACATCCTCCCGGCGCTATTTACCCACTACTCATGCGCACAGTGACTTTTTCAAAAAATTTCAACCAATCGCTTCGGGACCCTGCCCGTCGTGTTCTAGGTGTTGAGATGTGAAAAACAAAACCAAACAACCCATACTACAATGACCAGGAGTAAATTTCCCATTAGGTTCAACATTGGCCAGTGAGCCAGTATGGGCCATATAGTAAACATATATATGCTATTTTCAACCTTGGTTTGTAGCCTATAACTCGTGGCCTAATGGATAACGTGTCTGCATCTAGATGAAGCGACCCGGGTTCAATTCCCACTAGGACCCTTCACCTTCGGCCAATGTATGGAGAAACTGAGGGTTCCCCACTTGCCATTTAACATGGGCAAATAGATGGCGATATTGTCGGGGGCCCTGTACAGGCCACTGATGCTTCGGAAGGGCAGATAAAGGCTATCTATTGACATTGCCGGAGAGGGCCGGACATTGCCGAAGATGACCGGAGATGTCGGAGATTGCCAAAGATTGCCAGAGAATCCAGCGTATTTGAAATGTCGGGACTACTTTGCGGAGGCGTGTTCCCAGAACCGGAAGCGACCACAGCACCGCCGGAAGCGACCACATCACCGCGGAAGAATACATGCCCCAAAGGTCATTTCCGGTCACGTGGCCGGAAGTGCCGGAACTATAGTGAACTTGACCTCTTAAGTAGGTCATCGTGGAGAATGTAGCGGTAGTGATTTTTCATTGACTGAAGAATTTAAACATGGCGGAAAATTTGTCTTCTCGGTTCAAGAAAGCTGTGAGAATGCTCGAATAAACTACCCACGGAAAGTTTAGAACGGATTCTTAGTCCGAGATTTAACATAAAAGGTGAGTTTCATTATTCTGAGTGGAGAAAATGGCGTTTAAAGTATCCATTTTTTGACAGCTAAGTCGATTTTGCCGGTTAAACTGGCAGACCCTACATTCAATAGAAATTAGTATTATAAAATATCTTGTAGGAAAATATCTTATATGAAATACATCTCCTTTGTTGTGGGTATCATTTCGACATCTAACCTTCCATTCAATTCCGTGAGTCTCTATCCGTCTTAGTTCCCGAGATATCGCCATCGGTAATTTGTAGAAAATTCGACGAAGTCCAAAAAAAAAAAAGGCTGTAGGGGCATAACTAAGGAATTTACGTATTTCGTGCCTCATTTAACCCTATCAACATAGGAATCCATACGACTTCGGTCCCGAATTAGCCGCCTGCTTTCATTAGTCACGCTCCATCGCTAACTATAGACACGGCCCGCTGAACGGATATAGAACGAATTAGTTTTCATTAGCATACCCTCGAGCTATCGACGCGGTCCGCTGAACAGACCTACAACCTCGCAACACGTCGACCATCGGCTTCCCCGCTTCCCTGTTTTTAATTGTTTTTAATTTGTTTTTTGTCCCAGAACTGTCCTCGTATATTGACCTACTTTTTTTAATTGTTTTTTAATTTGTTTTTTTTACCGGTGAACAGACGTTGACCTACAACCCCCTTGGGCTATGTTCGTGACACTATCGATAGACGAACACCGCACGACTTCAACCTATTTATGACGTCACCTCGACCTACTTATGACGCCATCGGCTTCCCGGCTTACCTGCGTTAGAACTCCCCTATTACATTCTACTTATATACAGACCTCGGTGACTTTTCCCAAAAATTTCACCGATTCGCTCCGGGACCGCTCCCATTGTGTTTTTCTCGGCGAGACGAGAAAAACGAGACCCCACAACCCATAGTAAAGCAAACGAAAAAAAATGACCATCTCCATACCCCATACAGGCATTTCCCCTTATATTGTATAATACAGACCCCTATTGTAGGGGTAAAGTCCATGTTCCGCTTTTTATATTTTCGGAGAAAAATTCTAATTTTACATGCACCCACCCCATTGACTTGATAGCCAGGCCCCGATAAGCCCGGGGACCGATATTAGTCCTTTTGGCTAGAGTTGATAGGGGTTTTCCCCTATTTTAGGGGTGAAGTCCGTGTTTCGCTTTTTATATTTTCGGGAAGAAATCCTAATTTTACATGCACCCACCCATGACTGAATGGCCCTCGAGGAGCGCTTCACTTTGACACCTCACTCGACCCATTCGGTCCACTAGGGACATTCCCGGTGACAAAACGTCTATTCCCATACTCTTTTTAGGCATTCCCCGTATACATTAACATTGGAAGTCACTTGGTTGACATGGGACTACTTTCTGTCCGCCGAAGTGACGGCATCACCACCAGACCGCGAAGGAATACAAAGGTTAAAGGTTGCCGGAACTACTTTTGACCTCCACGTGACCTTGAGCTGGTGGCGCCCCCTGGCGCCACAGGCGCCACAGAGGTAAAAGGCGATATGGCGCCCCCTATACTTTAACCTGGAAAAAAAGGGCATCAAGAGTTACCTCCCTGGAAAACCTGCCCTGAAATCCGTTATATATACTACTGGCGTGGCTTGAAAAATGTGCAAACATGAGATGGTTTTAATATGCGTTCAGGGATCAACATCATCAAAAATGTTTGACAGGAAATAAAATACACCGTCACTCTCTCCATTTCCATTTACGAATCAACAAATCCATGGGACGCAAGAAATATGTTTTCCGACCATTTGCCTGGAAATACCGAGTGGAGTGGAGACAAGAACGTGGGGTGTTCTTGGCTTGGTGACGATGAATCATCTTCGGGTGATGTTCCAGCTTTCGACGTTCAATCAGCTGGGAATTATCGAGTCATCGATTCTTCTTCTGAGTCTGACACCGATTCAGGCAGCAGTGACAGCGAAGTGGAAGAATTAAGAGACATGACCGAGAAGAATTTTGGGAGCATCTGCAAATAAGCTATTACCTCTACTAGAAGATTCCAGCGGCTAGTGTGGCTAACGGGGCTTGTCCGCGATTTCTTCTCCTTTCTTGTTTTCGGCATTCTGAGTGGTCCTTTTCCAATACACAAACTTGACTAATTGCTTGACTCGTTATAGCGTCTACTCAAGTAGGCCTACTTGATATTTTACTCAGAGCTCCCGTGGTCCCCCCCCCGCAATGCACAACTCACGAGATGTGAAAATGACAATCGCTGGCGAATCTTACAGGAAAATTTAGCAAAAAAATCGCACTGATTTCGCCTGTTTAATGACTTGGACAAAAAAAGTATATAGGCAATAAAATGAATAAAATCGCATGGATGTACTCGTCTTCGGTTTTCAGCCGTTTTCTCAGTTTTAAATTTGGTATCTAGAGTTTTCAACTCTGATAACTTCCACACTTATCGACCTAAAGTCTTGAAATTTTCAAATGTTGTTTAGCATATATAGAACTGGTGAAATGTGCTTCAAATTTTCTAAGTTCGCTTTAGTTTTTCAGATATTCGCGTTTTATTAACTTTAGCATTTTTTAAAAATAAACTTGGATAAAATCTATGACGAAATTATTAAAAGTGTGGCACAGTTTACTAGTTCAGGTAGCTAATAATATATGCCTTGAATTTCAGTCAATTTGCACTAAGCATGTAGAAGATATGTGCTGTGAAAAATTGGGTACACTTTTCGAAAATAGTACTGTTCAAAGCTGTGTAAAGTATTTATTCTTGAATGACCCATAACGCAGTGACGCTCTAACACTGGGATTAAGATCCCCTACAAAGACACACTCACCTATACCTATAGTCCCTATCTCTCAACACCTTCGCGCAATCACACGAGAGAATAGGAGAAAAACAACCACAAAAACCCTATTGCGTAGTACACATTTTCATTACCACTCCATCACAACACACCTTAGCTGAGAAAGCCGCTATGGGTGTGTTTCCAATTCTTGTATGCTCTTGTCCGTGTATTGTTAATCAGAAGCCACCATTTAAGAAAGTTCAATGTCCGACCGTGTTCGCTCTTGTCCAAACACCCCTTGAGAAATTGCCCTTGTGTTTCGTCAGTCTTCGGCTATGTTCGCTCATGTTCGTGTTCAACGGCCGCCCAATCCCTCTGGCCTATCCCTAAACGTCCTCGGGTAATCCAGGATACTAGATCCTGCAGTTTTCGCATTTTGATCACATTTTTCAGAGCCTCTGTTGGTGGTAACTCCATATCCTCCTCCTAGCGACGCTTGGTCTTCATGATTGTCCCATCGCCCTTGCTTTCAAGTGGCAGAAGGCTATACCGTTCATAGATCGTCACAGTTGTTTCCCTGATGTAGTGACGTAGTTGGATGTAGGCCTCTTGCAACTTATCCTCCCGGCGTCCTCGATCGCCGCAGCGTGAGTATTAATGGCCGTTGTCACAATACGATCCCAAAAGATGGGTCCCTCGTCTTCCTCACTCAGACTATCCTGTGATGTAGTCCGACTATCAGCTGCCGAGCGATCATCTTGGCTGTCAGTTGGCAGGCTCCCGGTATAAGTGGATAGACTTTCAACAGTCTCTGCATCATTACCTGCATCAGTGGGATCATTGGCTTCTAGCCATCCGGTCTCTATGTACCCATATATCATATCATAGTGTCTGGTAAATGTTCGTCCGCACTCATGGCAAAGATAAGCCATGCTGACGGTTAGCCGTCGACTGTACACGTCTTTCAGGTAAAATTATACATGTGTCTAATTTCGCTTAACCCGGGGCTAGGGACCGTATGGATTCATGTACTTCAATATCCTCATGGTGCTCATATGAACAGTCACAATCAAAGCGTGACTGAGATACGTCAGTCTCTAGATGACGACTTTACAACGAATATTATGGATTAAGAATATTGATCAGCGATACGGATTTGACATTTTTGGAACATTATGATGTCTTGCCGGCATCATTGAAAACTGTTGACCGCTTCTCTCTTGCAGGAAATTAGGCTATGTTTATGTATACTATGATTGTCTTTTTGAATTTGATGCTAATACTGTTATATGGAATATGGAATAGGTCTTTGGATTATAGACGCGGATATTCTTAAATGGACGACGGCTGAATTATGAATAACGGATCAGACGTTCGTATTTATAGACGTAGCAATATTAACGCGTCATCGCCAGAGAGATAGCTCAACAGCTCTGATTGGTCTAAATAATCACCTGATATTCCATAGAATATTCATCGAAGCGTAGTGACGCGTGTCAGCGTCAGTTGTAAGATCTTAACGTACATCGAGATGCTCTAGAGCTCTTCTCAATGACTTATCATCTCCGGAAAAGAGTTCTTTTTACGCAGGTACTCACTTGGTATCTATATTTTGCAATTAATACCATAGTCGGAAGTTACGTTAACACCGGAAGCGACGACATGGAGGGAAGTGACGTCATCACCAGAACTGACATCATGGCGCATGGTGTCGCCAAATGTACCTTACGACTTGTATGCGAAAGGGAGAACCAGGACCCAGGTGGCGCCACAATGCGCCATGAGGTCACTCCAGAGGAATATACCTGGGTACATAGAGACCGAATGGCTAGAAGCCGATGATCCCACTGATGCAGATAATGACGCAGAGACTGTTGACAACTGACAACCAGGCTGAACGCTCAGCCGTTGAAAATCAGGTTACATCACAGGATCGCATGAGGGAGGGAGACGAGGAACCCACCATTTGGGATCGCATTTGACAACGGTCATTTATGTCGACGTTGTGGAGATTGAGGACGCCGGGCAGGATAATTTGCAAGAGACTTACATCTAAATGCGTAACTACATCAGGAGAACAGCCATGGCGATATATGGCATAGCCTGCTGCCGCTTGAAATGGAGGGCGATCCCACGCATATGACCATCATGAAGATCAAGCGTCACTTGAAAGAGGATATACAGTTACCAACCGCAGAGGCTCACTAAAAAGGGATAAAAATGTTAAAACAGCTGTTCCATGATATATTTAATTACCGATACAGTATGCTGGACAGCCCGAAGACGCTTAGACCAGAGCGAATAGACGGCCGCGGAACGCAAACAAGAGGGAACATGGCTGACGATTGAACTCTCTCAAATGGCGGCTTCTGATCGACAATACACGGACAAACACATACGAGAATTACAAACACAACCATAGCGGATTTCCCAGCTTGGGTTTGTTGTAGAGTGGATAGTAAAAATGTGTGATACACATTAGTCTTGTTGTTCTTTCTCTCATTCTCTCGTCTGATTGCATTAAGGTGTTAATACATTAGGGACAAGATATCGGTGCGTGTGTGCGTGGGGGGATCTTACTCTCAGCGTTAGAGCATCACCGCGTTAAGACGGGCGTTGGGCATGCTTTCACTCACTCATTCATTTACTCACGTGTAACCCACTCGCTCACTTATTCACTCACTCACACACTCACCAACCCACTCGTTCTTCACTCATTCGAGGGGAGGTAACTCTGCCTGGCTAGACAGACCCATCATGCCATGCCCAATACACCCTATCGCGTACGGATCCCCATACCCACCTACAAGGCTCATTTAGAGTCAGGATGGCTCATCTATTTCTCAAACACGCCCTTGCGCACCAGTAAAATGCCATCTTTCTCTATTACTCCTTAACTGCACATGCGTCACTTCCGATCAAAACCACCCCGATCGTAGTCCACACTACGGGATCCCCAAGACGATAGCAGACACGAGCCATTTAGAGTAAGGATGGTTCCTCAATCGCCCACACACGCCCCCTGAACACCATGAACTACCCACGTTTTTCTATTACTCCTCGACTGCGCATGCGCACCTTAACATCACTTCCGGTCCAAACCACCCCCGTTGTAGTCTACATACCGAGAGCTTCACCGCGAAATCCAGCACGGTCTATTTGGATCCACTATGATCCCCTTAATCGCCCAAAAACACGCCCGCGCACCCCGAAATACGCTAATACTCCTCGACCTCGCATCGGCACGATGGCTTCATTTCCAGTCCATACGACACCCATCGTAGTCTACTCTACAAAAGTTTCAAGACGAGACCCGACACGACCCATTTAGATCAAGAATGGTTCTTCAATCACCTACACAAGCCACTGCGCCCCCTAAACCGCTCTCTTTCGCTACTACTCCTCGACTGCGTATGCACACCATGACGTCACTTCCGGTTCAAACCACCACAGTCGTAGTTTACATACCGAGAGCTTCAAGACGAGACACTGAACGGCCCATTTTGACCATATATGGCCTCTCAATCACTCAAACACACCCTTGCTCACCTCAAAAATATCATCTTTCGATACCTCTCATCGACTGCGCAGGCACACAATGGCGTCATTTTCAGTGCACCTCGTGCACCCTGTACCCTATAGCCCGTAGAGCACAGGGTACACCAGGGTGCGGATGCATCAGGTATGTGTGTGTGTGTGTGTGTGTGATGCATGTCATGTTTATATGCAAGAGCTCCGAGGGGCGCCACCTGTCTTGTGACAACTTCCGGTCCCGGTCACGTGACAGTAAACATGAAAAAACCCGGATGTAAGATGAGGATCCGGATGTAAAACGATGACGTCACTTCCGAGCTCTGAGCTCCACACGCAGTGAGCTCCAAGAGCTCCGATCCAAGAGCTCTGCCACACGGGAGCTCCCACCACCACCATCACCGGGCGCTGACGCCCGCTCCGGAGCTCCGGAGCTCCGAGCTCTGCCACACGGGAGCTTCCACCACCACCACCGGGCGTTGACGCTCGCTCCAGAGCTCTGAGCTCCGGAGCAGACTGCGCATGCGCAGAATGATGAAACCGGACAATATGTTAGTCCAGTCGGATGCACCTCCACGAGGGCTTCACTTTGACACCTCCCACGACCCATTCGGACCACTGATGGTCCCTCTCTACCCCAACCACCTCCTTTCACACCTCCAGAATACCAACTTTGGCTACTACTCCTACTGATGACGTCACCAATGACGCCACAGATGACGTGGGCATCCCTCGAATCGTGGTCTACACCCCGAGGGCTACAAGATGTTACCTCTCCCGACTCAATCGGACCACCAGTGGCCCCTCTCGTCCCCTAAACGTCTATGTCCAACACTTTCTCTACTGCGCATGGGCAGAATGACGTCAGTTCTGCGTCACACCCATCCCGTCGGATGCTCCTTCACGTATGCTTTACAATAATACCTCACTCGACTCCATCGGACCACTAGTGGCCCGCCTAGACCCCAAAACGTCTATTTGCATAGCCTTTGCCTACTGCGCATGCGCAGAATGACGTCAGTTCCACGTTTCAGCCATCCTGCTGGATGCTCCCTGACGTATGCTTTACAATGATACCTCATTCGATGCAATCGGTCCAATAGTGGCCCACCTAGACCCCAAAACGTCTATGTCCATACACTTTGTCTACTGAGCATGCGCAGAATGACGTCAGTTTCACGTTTCAGCCATACCGTCGGATGCTCTCTCACGACTGCTTCACATTGACACTTCACTGGACCCAATCGGTCCAATAGTGGCCCCTCTCGGCCCCAAAACGTCTATTTCCATAATCTTTCTCTACTGCGCATGCGCAGAATGACGTCAGTTTCACGTTTCAGCCATCCCGCTGGATGTTCCCTCACGTATGCTTTACAATGATACCTCACTCGATGCAATCGGCCCACTAGTGGCTAACCTCGACCCCAAAACGTCTATTTCCATACCATTTTCCCACAATTCCCTGTCTGCGCATGCGCAGAATGTTGAAAACAAACAGCACACTAGTCCAGGCGCATGCTCCTTCATGTATGCTTTACATTGATACCTCACTCGACTCCATCGGACCACTAGTGGTTCACGTAGACCCCAACACGTCTATTTCCATACCCTTTCTCCACTGCGCATGCGCAGAATGACGTCAGATGCACGTTACACCCCTTATTTCGGATGCTCCCTCACGTATGCTTTACAATGATGCCTCACTCGTCCCAATCGGACCAATACTGGCTCCTCTCGGCCACAAAACGTCTATTTGCATAGTCTTTGTCTACTGCGCATGCGCAGAATGACGTCAGTTCCACGTTTCAACCATCCCGCTGGATGCTCCCTCACGTATGCTTTACAATGATACCTCACTCGATGCAATCGGCCCACTAGTGGCTCACCTCGACCCCAAAACGTATATTTCCATAATACGGTCAGACTGCGCATGCGCAGAATGACGTCACTTTCACGCTTTAGCCATCCCACTGGATGCTCCCTCGCGTACACTTTACAATGATACCTCACTTGATGCAATCGGCCCAATTTTGGCCCACCTGGACCCCAAAACGTGTACTTGCGTACCCTTTGTCTACTGTGGATGGGTGACCGGGTGCTGTACTGGCTGGGCTGATCAGTGTCCAGAATAATAGGAACTGTGGACACTCTCGTGTTCTGGCACATGTAGGCACCGTCGTGATATGACTGAAAAAATGTTGAAAACGACGTTAAATCCTACTCACTCACTCACTCACCCCTTTGTCTACTGTTCATGCGCAGAATGACGTCAGTTTTATTTCACCCCCAGCCTGTCGGATGCTCCCTCACGTATGTTTCACATTGATACCTCACTCGACTCAATCGGACCTCTAGGGACCCCTCTAGTCCCCAAAACATCCTCCCGGCGCTATTTACCCACTACTCATGCGCACAGTGACTTTTTCAAAAAATTTCAACCAATCGCTTCGGGACCCTGCCCGTCGTGTTCTAGGTGTTGAGATGTGAAAAACAAAACCAAACAACCCATACTACAATGACCAGGAGTAAATTTCCCATTAGGTTCAACATTGGCCAGTGAGCCAGTATGGGCCATATAGTAAACATATATATGCTATTTTCAACCTTGGTTTGTAGCCTATAACTCGTGGCCTAATGGATAACGTGTCTGCATCTAGATGAAGCGACCCGGGTTCAATTCCCACTAGGACCCTTCACCTTCGGCCAATGTATGGAGAAACTGAGGGTTCCCCACTTGCCATTTAACATGGGCAAATAGATGGCGATATTGTCGGGGGCCCTGTACAGGCCACTGATGCTTCGGAAGGGCAGATAAAGGCTATCTATTGACATTGCCGGAGAGGGCCGGACATTGCCGAAGATGACCGGAGATGTCGGAGATTGCCAAAGATTGCCAGAGAATCCAGCGTATTTGAAATGTCGGGACTACTTTGCGGAGGCGTGTTCCCAGAACCGGAAGCGACCACAGCACCGCCGGAAGCGACCACATCACCGCGGAAGAATACATGCCCCAAAGGTCATTTCCGGTCACGTGGCCGGAAGTGCCGGAACTATAGTGAACTTGACCTCTTAAGTAGGTCATCGTGGAGAATGTAGCGGTAGTGATTTTTCATTGACTGAAGAATTTAAACATGGCGGAAAATTTGTCTTCTCGGTTCAAGAAAGCTGTGAGAATGCTCGAATAAACTACCCACGGAAAGTTTAGAACGGATTCTTAGTCCGAGATTTAACATAAAAGGTGAGTTTCATTATTCTGAGTGGAGAAAATGGCGTTTAAAGTATCCATTTTTTGACAGCTAAGTCGATTTTGCCGGTTAAACTGGCAGACCCTACATTCAATAGAAATTAGTATTATAAAATATCTTGTAGGAGCTGCGCGTTGGACTATAAGAAAATATGCACACCGACTGGCCACCATTTTAAAGCTAATTGCAGGGTGTGGTGATTGGCAATGATCAACTTTTGTTTCTTTTGTAAACATTATATCGAGACAAAGTTTTGGCTGTCCACCGTGATTCATGCCTATTTGATTCGGAAAGTTTAGAGTGGGTGCGTTCTGATATATCAGCAATAGCACCAATTTGAAAAGAATTGCATCCATCATTCTAAAACTCCACACAACATAAATGGTCATAAATACGATGCAGGAAAAATCATTAACTCAAAATGCTTGGAATATTATTGATGGTGGCAGAGAATAAAATGTGACACTAACTTCCTGTACGCAGTTTGGCACATTGCATCAGGGAAACTGTTGATCACGCTGAATGTGATTGGATAAAATTCAGCTTACGAAATAATTTCATTTGAAAATAAATATCCAATACTCACTAAATTATAATTTCAAGCAATCAAAGCACATAAAAATAGCATTACAGTTTGACAGCTTTGCATTCACATTTATTTATATTTGAGATTTCGCGTCTGGTGTTCTGATTGGCTGGAGATTAATATGTACTCCGTAAAACCTAAACAGGAAGCAAGAGGAGGAGGAGTGAAGTTTCAACATTTATCAATTCTACCTAAAATTGTCATATTGATGGTGAGATATTGAAATGATTTATGTTAGCCAATGTTTGGTTTAACCTGTTTAACCTGTTGTGTCTCTAGTATATTCGTATGGACAACTGTTATGCTGTCTGGTTGTCATTTTTTATCGTACCCCACAGCAACAAGAAAGCACAAATATACTAAAAAATCAATGACTGATGAAACTGAAACCACATGTTTTCATTTTGACCATAGGCGGTACACGACAGTTGAAGTTTAAGGGTGAGGTTATAGTAACAGGTTGTTGTTGTAAAGAATATACAGATATAGTTCAGGACTCATTTTAACACATAATATTTGAACAGATGTACTACATAATTTTAGCTCCGGTGTAGCTTTGTTCTACTGTTCTATACATAGCTTGCCAATGTTTACAATCGGGCCCAACTTCCGGAGTTGCGCGCACAGAATTCCAGGCAGAAAACTCTTCGAATGAAGGGAGACAACTCGATTAACCTGCAAATTAACAGGCAATGGCCTAAGACGGCTCACATTTCTAGTCGTGATTTAGCGTCATCTATCGTAAGAAATTTATTTCCGCGATACATTAGTCAAAAAACGTATAGCATGCATTGTTTATAAAAAATATTTTTAAGACAAATTCTCAGTAAATTGACATTATAGCAATCTTCAAACCTGGGCAAACAGGGCAGTAGGCACGGCCTACATTCCGCGAAAATATGACGGGGGATACGCCAGAGATGGTAACCAACACTTGATAACTCTGCCTGTATCTCTTCGATATTTTATTCTGTTTAGTTATTTTTAAACCTGTACAAATACCCGTTTCAAAAATATATCTTTTGCTACACATTTCTTTCACCTCACGACGAGAAGTTTGCCGTAAAAGATGCATGGTGTCGATTCGACGGGAATTGTTTTTTGCGATACACCGACACAAAACGTTTTAATAGCTTTCATTGAAAATGCATCCAAAAAATACAAATCTAAATAAATAGTTTTCATTTCGAGTATTATAGGATCATGAAAATATAAACGTTTATGTATATTCTTCGTTCTTCTTGTAATGTATGCAAGAAAAGTTAGCTTGTATTCACCGCGAATTTTCCGCGATATACCGACACCAGGTTTCAATACCGGTAACTTACTATGAAAACGCATCCATGAAATAAAAATCTAACTGCCTATTTTTCATCTCGAATATTATAGGATCATAAAAATATAAATATTTTTGCTGTATCTATAGCTGTTTTCTTGTAATAATTATCGAAAAAGATGGTGTCAATTCGCCAAGAATTTTCCGCGATACCGACACTTGGTATTGATAACTTTACTTGAAAGGCTTCCGTAAAATAAAAATCTAAATGCATAAATTTCTGTCTAGTATTATAGGATCATGAAATAAAATATCATTTTTGTTTCTTTAGCAGCTTCCTTGTAATATTAATGGGAAAAGATGGTGCCGATTTGACACGAATTTTTCGCGATATTCCCGACAGTATAGGTTTTGATAACTTTCCTTTGCAAACGCATCCATATAGAAAGAAAACCTAAATACATATTTTCATCTCAGTATTATAGGATCATGAAAATATTAATGCCATGAATTATTTTCATAAATAATATCATTATGTTCAGCTATTTCTTGCGATGTTTACTTGTACACGCGTATAACACGATTTGTCGAGATTTTTAACGAAATTCGCCAGGACAGGCTTCCATATAAAAAGCTTAGGTTGGGACCATATATATATATCCGGAGTCTAAAATGACACCTTAGACCTTGATTCAAAACGATATTTGATGTATGTCACAGCTTTTAAAAAGTGGAATTGCAACACTAGATTGCTTTTGATCAAAGTGGCAAATGAACAGAAAATGACGATTTGGTCAGAACGTATACGAAAGTATTGTTTTGTAAAAACAATGGTACCTTACCATTAGTATAAATTTTATTTCTAAATATATAGTCGCATTACTTTAACCCCATAAAGAAGATAAGGTATCTTGTAATAATGAAGTTCAAATTCAAACTTAGTTCCGTAGGACATGAAATATGAAAATTAAAATACCCGGTAGCTTAAAACGTATCAGTATATGCCGTACTGAAAGCCTCAGTTTATTCACTGCTAAAATATTCATTTGCTTATTATTTGTCATGAAAATATTATTATATACAAAAACGAATTTAAGCTTTGTGACAAATGAATCGTATCCATAAATTTCGTTTCAATATATGGCGCTAAACCACGACTATAAATGATAACGGTTTGGGACGACTGCCTATAAATCTGCATGTTAATCGAGTTGTCTCCCTTCAAAATTTCAATGTTTTGCCCCGAAGCTGATGCGCGCAGTCTGTTTACAATCAACGATGACATCACAGGAATTTCGTCTATACTACGTGAGTACAACGCTACGGCTGCAAACCAATCATCAGATTGAGTTGTTGGGAAAGTGCCGGATGGGCAACATTTGCCGAACTCGTTAACCATAACCAATATAATAATTGTATTCTATGTCCACTTAACTTTCATAGTGACTGTCGACGTTTAGCTTTGCAAGACATCTAATCTCAGACGAGGTAGTAAAACTGTCCACATCGCTGAACGCTGATTTCGCGCCACAACACTGCGCGCCAAACACTACACACACTGATGCGATGTGGGCAGTTTTACCCCCCTCGTCCGAGTTTAGACTTCTTGCAAAGTTAAAAATGGATAGTCACTCATGAACAAGGTGTTTGATGGAAGGTAAACGGACATAGAACTGAATTATTTTATCGGTTATGGTCGATTAGTTCGGCAAATATTGCCCGTACAGCACTTTATCAACAACTCGATCTGGTGATTGGTTTGCAGCTGTAGCGTTGTTCTCGCGTAGTATAGAACAAGGCTACACCGGAGCTAACATAGTTTGTACCTTTCAACTTCACAATTAAGTTATAGAACTTGGTTAAGTTGAAAGGTAAAAATTATGTAGTACATCTGTTCAAATATTATGTGTTAAACGCCTTGCCGGTCGTCAATTTGCAAAATCAAACCTTTATTCCTCCGTTTTCACTCTGTCACGACAGTCTGAGATAGTCCGCCGAAATCACAGGATACACGCATTACAGTTGCGCCAGAGTTTATGCCCATATACCACATGTGCTAGTTTGAAACAAGACTTTGCTGTGCATGTCACAACAGTGCTGTTCCTATCAATAATGCCTGTGGTTGATAGTCATAGGCGACATGTATTCATGAATCTCCTTGTGCTATAACCTGTACCGTATAAACGTTCATTTTGATGTTCCGTGCCGGTTATTTTCTGGAAGCTAATGCCTTCTGTCCCTTGCTTGTCACTTTTATTAAATTTCCCGGCGCTGGCGATTATCTGTACACGAGCCGTAATCACATCGCATCGCCCCGAACTCCCCCATATTATGGTTGGTGCCATATTGTGTATATTTGGGCCACTACGCATGCGCACTTGCACCATATGGCGTCTACCATAATATGGGGGAAGTCGGGGTCGATATGAAAATGGCTGATATACAGCTAATCACCAGTGCCGGGAAATTTAATAAAAATGACAGGCGTGGGGGAGAAGGAATTCGCTTTCAGAAAATAACCAGTACTTGGAGCATCAAAGTGAACATTTATACTGTACAGGTTATACTTATAGCACAAGGAGATGCATTCACCTCATCTGTGACTATCAACCGCAGGCAATATTTATAGGAACAGTTGTGGCTAGATTGCACGCAGGTCTACATCAAGAAGCCAATTCACATTAGTTGAAGAAACTGGGTAACATTGAGTGGATTGGCTCATAATAATCAATAATACCTACCGCTTTTCACCCGTGTAATGTGTGTATCCTGTACATATTTGCCTACAGTACGGCCAACAATTAAACTGGTCACTGCTCACAAAACGTTGGGTGCACCTATTCGCGAAACGTTGGCAAAAGGTTTGCGAAACGTTGGATGCACCTTTTCGCGAAACGTTGGCAAAAGGTTCGCGAAGCATGTGCGAAAGGTTGATAATAACTTAAGATTATTTCATATTCATTTCATAGCTTTCGCGAAAGATAAATACCTTTGGCGAAAGATCGGTCATGGTCGTAACTGACGTAAAGCAGTCCGCATTTGATGAGACAAGATGGTAACATAAGCGGGAGTGTTAGATCTTTGTTGTATTCCTTGGCGAATGCAGGTCACAATTGCGTATGTTTTAGAACCACTATCCTCGTTTTCACCCAACAAGATCCGAAAGGGCCTGGAGACACAAGGGTATAATTGGCTTCGATCACTGAAGGCAATAACTATTTTTTTGTCAGCGATATCTTCATTTTGAGATAGAAATGTCTGCCCAGAGTTGTCTCCCCTCTCCATAGCAACTTATGAACAGCTGACTGATGCCATGTTTTAGATTGGGCTTAATTTGTGAAAGATTTGAATTCCAAAAACAAACCATACAGCACAATGAACTGATTATATTTGTTGCTTCAAGTAAGGGGCTGATTATGCGACTAGATGAATACCATGATAAGCTCCAGGCACCAGGACATATGATCTCAATTTTGCGTGAATGTTGGCTTGCATCATGGACCGGCGAGGAAAACCGGTCTCTCATACCGTCGTGATTTTATATTTGCAATGTAAACGACATGTAGCAAATGAAAAAGAAATCGTTAACAGACAAAAATATCAACAATTTATGACATGTATTCCCTCAAACATCGTTCACTTTCGCGAAAGGTTCAATTCCGAGTTTTTCTCAGCCCACATGTGTGAAAGATATGGCGAAAGGTACTGGCGAAGAACGTTCATGAACGATTGGCTACATCTTTCGGCTATCCTTCCCGAATTTGACCAGTTTAATTCTTGGGTGTACTGTACTTCCTTGGCCATTTATTTCCTCTGTCCAGCTTCTTTCATTTCCATTAACGGCCAAAGAAAAAATAAATTATCGAGCTTGATCTTTCAAAGACAAAATCAGTAGCCATCTTGAAAATATCGCTATGGTGGCACGAGACTGAATGTAAATTTCAGGATTGTGGACAGAAAAGTCAGGAACGGCTCTTTTGTAAGTCTTTCACATTATCTGTATTTGAATGTAAAATTGTAACTGTTGGTATCTCGCTTGATAGAAGGCACATACCAAAAAAGGTAATTTTTGCGATTTTTCGTCTCCTCAAGCGACTGGGTTGACTGAGCAGATTCAGTTTTTCGACTTTGTAATCCTGAATTTAGAATGCATCATGCGCGAGAATCAGAATCATGTGCGAGTGTTCTAAAAATGGTGACAGATGTAGTTTTTGAAAGATCAAGCTCGTTATTATTTTTTTCTTTTGCCGTTTTTGGAGATGAAAGAAGCTAGGCAAGTATTCTATCCAACCAAGTGCAAACCGGTAGGTATTATTGATTATTATGCGTGCAAATCCACCTGATGTTACCCAGGTCGGGAGGCCAAAATTTTGCGATGTCAGTAGGGGTTAGCTTGTTGAACTATGATGTGCACATGCCTCACAGCTGGCAAGTGATGCTTGGGTTGACCTACGTTTTGTCAGATGGATGTACGCTTGTATATTATGGTCAATTATTCCAGACTCTCCTTTTAAACAGAGTGTAAACAGAGAAAGGTGAGAATTTTTCCCAGACAAGTTGTCATCTAACAGTCTAAAAATAGCAAAGCACCCAGGTTTCCTTTCTAGATTGCAAAGCGAACAATGAGTAAAGGTTTGCCTCACGCATGCTTTCATTCCAATCCCGCAACACCACAGGCCCCAGTGTCTGGACAGTAGAATTTAAATTCAGTATAATTTAAATAATTTAATTTTTTTTAAGTCGTCCTATATACAGAGAGGAAAAGGTATTGCACGCGCCATATTGGATTTGCCCGCCAAATACGAAAAAACAAAGTAAAGTTTTCACATTAAAAACTGTTTAACTGACCGTGTTACTGGTGTCCACTCAATTTTGAAACCTTTGTTATGCCATCTAACCCTACGGAAAATCTCAGATCGCCGTTTTATTGGTATAAATCCATCTCTGAAAACAGTAAACTTACGGCTTCTGTCAGCCGCTCTCTGTCTCGTCTGGGACGTAAATTGCTGTCTACGTCATCGCTTTCGGCATTCTCAAAGAGAGCCGTGTCTACCCGCGGGAGACCAAAGCGACTCTCATGTAAACTGGTGACATTTTTGAATCTCCAATTTCAACGCGAGGCAGCAGAATCAGAATCAGAATCAATTTATTATACCAAACATCCCAGTTGGGACAGTGCATAAAACTAACAGACAATAAACATCAATATAGGCTACAAGGCCTCCAGATAGCGTCAATACAGTAATAGATGCATGACATCACTCGCTCGCGGGTAGACACGTAAAATGGTAACATCTTCAGAAAATTTATGACCTAACCCGAAGATCACAAGATCATTGTTTAGCATCATCAGATAAGCAAGAATAGTGCGATCAGACAACATGCAGGCGAAAGTACGGTATAATTGATGTAATTCGTTGTTTTCCGCGTTTCAATGGTTGATCTTCAATGCAGAATCTAGGTCAACTAAATTTATGTCTGCTGCTTCAAACGAGTAGGCCATAAAGTTCAACGTTCAGTTTTATTTTTTTAACAACAAAACTTGCATAATGATAGCAACAAAAGTACATATCATAGGGCGTGTGAACAGTACTATGTAGTGAATGAAGAACAGAAATGCTGCAACTGCCTTGCCCTGATCAAGTACATGTCACGCTAAGAACCTGGGAGAGGTCATAAATTTTCGGAAGATGTACCGTCTTGCGGTAGACACGGCTCTCTTTGAGAATGCCGAAAGCAATGACGTAGACAGCAATTTACGTCCCAGCATGCCCAGTGGAGGCAGAGAGCGGCTGACAGAAGCCATAAGTTTACTGTTTTCTGAGATGGATTTATACCAATAAAACGGCGATCTGAGATTTCCCGTAGGGTTAGATGGCATAACAAAGGTTTCAAAATTGAGTGGACACCAGTAACACGGTCAGTTAAACAGTTTTTAATGTGAAAACTTTACTTTGTTTTTCGTATTTGGCGGGCAAATCCAATATGGCGCGTGCAATACCTTTTCCTCTCTGTATATAGGATGACTTAAAAAAAATTAAATTATTTAAATTATACTGAATTTAAATTCTACTGTCCAGACACTGGGGCCTGTGCGCAACACTCCCTACTACGAGATTATACTCTATGGGAAATGGTGGCCATCCCCTAAATTTTGGGGGGTGAGTCATCTTCACAAGTCCAGGTAAATCCTAAATCCTCGCAGAGGGTTCACCTGTGTTATTGTAATGTTCCTTGGTTCTCACCTAGGCTTCAGGCCTAATTAAACTACTCCTGACAAGCAGTCAAACGAAGGACGTGATGTAAATCTCAAGACTGATTTATTTGGCCACATTCAAGGCGCCCATAACTTCCTCACCACGAGGAGCCGTGTAATACGTCATCACAAACAGTGCATGCACTTGCATTAACATATATGAATATTCATCAGTGCCGATCAATATTCAACAGAACGTTTTTCTGCATTAAGGATAATCATTCAGTGCATAGTAACTTTAACTGTGTAACTAACTTTAACTGTTTAACGAATGAACACAGAACTGTCAACAATAACAAAAATTATGGGTATCTATTCTGGGATATTCTGCTCGAACAGTTAAGGCACTGCACATTTAATTTCTCACAAAGTCCTTCAGCCACTGTGGTTCCTGTCGCTCTCTCTGAGGTCTTTGGCTCCACTGGTGGAGATACTAAGGAGCTATTGTTCATTCCATCTCGATTCCCATTGGCTGATTGTGTGCACATAGGTGTTGCGTTCTGTCCCAGTTGTATCGGTGGAAGGTCTGGTTCGCCATTCGGTACATAACGTTTACCCTTGGACGGATGTACACACGGTTACGTTTGTACAGAGTTCCTTCTTGGCTCCTAACAATATACGACCGATCTGAGCGTCGTTCCTCAATGGCACCTTTGTCCCAGCCAGATTTTTCGGGGTGCTGGAAATAAACAGACTGGTCTTGACAAAATTTATGCATATCACGAGCACGCTTGTCATGGCAGCGTTTTACTGTACGTCGACATGCTTGTCGCCGTTGTGCATACTCGGCTCTCCGCTGCACATAATTTGACTCCCATTTCTCCCTTTTCACGGTGGGGAGAGTAGATCTCGTAGCTCGTCCGAACATAATTTCAGCAGGGCTCATGTCAGTGTCCTGTCACGGCGTGTTACGTACCTCCAACAGGGCCAGGTACTGGTCGCTATTATCACGCAGTGCCTTCTTCAAGAGGGTTTTGGTGACTTTCACGGCAGCTTCCGCTTTACCATTTGCCTGCTGGTGACCTGGGGATGAGCTCACATGCTGTACTCCCCAGAGTTCCATGAAACTGTGAAATTCGCTAGCAGTGAATTGACTACCACAGTCAGATACAACACACTTTGGGATCCCATATCGTGCGAACTGTTTCTTTAGGCACCTGATTACCTGTGCACTAGTTGTGGTTGTCAATAGGTCCACTTCGATGAACGTGGAGAAGTAATCGACCATCACTAGGTATGTTTTACCTTGTACATGTAGCTCCCAAATGTCAATACCGATCTTCTCCCACGGGCTTTGGCCTTCTGTGGCTGTTTGAGCGTCTCCTTCTGATTTCTTGGTTTCATTTCCCGGCATATTTCACAAGCTTCTGCTAGTTGTTTTATTTCTGGGCCCATGCCTGGCCAGAAAATGGCCGCCTTTGCTCGGCACATCATACTGTCGAAGCCAAGATGGGCACTATGTAGACGTGCCTTCATATCATCTCGGAGATCTTTCGGTATCAGAATTCGTTCACCTTTCAGAATGATACCGTTCTGCTGGCTTAAAAGTGTCCCTAAAGTCAAAATATGGTTTCACGGATTCAGGTACATGTACATGTACTTCACTTTTGGTGGCTGGCCAACCACCTTGAATCGTTTTCAGTAATTGCTACACCATCCCTTTCTGTTGCTTCTTTGACCTCCTGACATCTGCTGTCAGGGATCTCGTCGAGTGCGTTAATGTTCATGATTCTGATAGAGTTCTCAGCGTTGTCGAGAAATGCACGACTCAAAGTATCTGCGATGAAAAGACGTTTGCCTTCGGTGTATTTGAAGGTGATGTCATATCTGTATAATCTCATCATAAGGGCCTGCAGACGTTTTGGTGCTTGACTCAGTGGTTTCTTCAAGATAGCTTCAATTGGTTTGTGGTCATTTTCTACCACAACTGATCGACCGAATGTGTATTGATCAAAAGGTTCTAGTCCGAAGAGAACACTGAGCGCCTCCTTCTCGATCTGTGCCCAATTCCGTTCAGTGGAAGTAAGAGCTCGCGATGCGTATTCAATCGGCCTCCCGTCCTGTAAAAGTGCTGCTTCTGTCAACTTGCAGGACGAGTTCCTTATCTGGATTGAAATATGCCAAAAGGGGTGCCTCTGTCAGCTTTCGTTTAACTTTCTGGAAAGCATGTTCGCACTCAGAAGACCAGTTCCATGCGACATCTTTGTGAGTCAGCATGCGAATGGGCTCCAGGTCACTCACGAGATTGGGCATAAATTTAGCCATGTACTGCACCATTCCACACAGTCGTTTGACTCCGCAATCATCCGTCGGTGATGGCGTATTTCTGATGGCCGCGACTTTTGTTTCGTCCACACCGATACCCTCATCTGTGATCATGTGTCCCATGAACGGAATCTCTGTTCGCTTCACTGCGGCCTTATCGTTGTTTAGCTTGATGTTTCTCTCCTGGCATCGTTTCTGTAAATTCACTAGTTTTGATTCATGATCACGCTCGGCCTCTTCCTTGGTTTCACCACATCCAACCACAACCAGATCATCAGCTACACAGAGAACGCCATCCAGGTCACAGACAGACAGAGAGCATCACACAGTCGCTTCTGGAATATCTCGCTGCTTACTTTCAGTCCGAAAGGTAGTCTAGACCAATGATATCTGGCCCAAGGAGTAATCATTGTCGTCAGCTTACTGGATGCGTCGTCTAGTTTAACATGCCAGAAGGCCTCTTTCACGTCAAGTTTGCTGAATATTTTGGCATTGTGCAGGCTTGGGAGGACATCATCCAGGGTAGGTAATTTGTAGTGTTCACGTCTCAATGCAAGGTTTAATGGCTGTGGATCAATACAAACGCGTAAGTTACCGTTCGGCTTTTGAACGACAGCCATCTGGCTCACCCACTCTGTAGGTTCCTCCACAGGGATCAGTATTCCACGTTTCTCCAATGCGTCTATTTCTGCCTTAACCTTGTCTCGGAGGGCTGGGATTCTACGACACGGTAATGTTCTAGGCTGGACATCGGGGTCCACGTGCAGTTGCGTTACACCAAGATCACCCAGGTCAGATTCTGTGTTTACGTTCGCAATGAACTGTTCATCATTGATGGTGATTAGACCCATTATTTGAACGGTTTTCAGACCGAGAAGACAATTCAGCTCATTTCCGACAACAGTGAATGTCACATCTGAAATTTGTTGGTTTTGTGGATTAGTCACCTGCAGGGTGGTCTCTCCCAATGGTGTGAACTTTGTCTTGTTCCACATAATCAGCTTCTGCATAGTTGGCCTAACTTTTTCCTTTTGGACATACTTTTGACAAATCGTGTTGACATCTGCATCAGTGTCCAGCTGGAATTTAACGTTGCAACCATTCACTTCCATCATTGCAGCGACATGGCTTTCGCCTCTGGATTCAACAACCTGCAACCAATGCGTGTCTTCGTTACTATCATCCTCGGAGAAATCATTCGCGTTTGAACCGGATCCCTGTATTGCATGTATTTTCTGTTTACACTTGGCTTTAAAGTGATTTCTACCACCGCATTGATCGCATGTTCGACCCCATGCCGGACAGTTGTTCCTCCCCCATTTGTGTAATCTGCCACAGAAATCGCACTGTTTGGAATTTGTGACCTGGCTTGTCGAGACGGTTGGTTTGGTGTTTGAATTTCCCCTCCACGTGTTTTGCGTATTTTGTGTATTACGCGAACTGTTTGCCGGATTGTTGGTTTGGACCTTGTTCACTTTCTGGTCTGATGCACTACTATGGCTCATTTCCTGTGCCTGCTTGGCCGAAAGTTCATATGCACGGCAAAATTTGACAGTTTTTTCATGTCTAAATCTGTTTCCCGGAGCAAAAGTTCCTGCAGCTTTCCAGTGACTGTGAATACGATTTTGTCCCTAATCATCCTTTCCTTTTCGCCAAAATGACAGGAATCTGCCCTAGTTCTAAGGTCTGTGAGGAATGAATCGAATGGTTCTTGGTAGGGGGCATTCCAAAATCTGAAACTCTGGACTACAATGTTTTGCCGGGGAGTACAATAGTCCTCAATTTTCTGCAAGACAATGTCTGGGTCCTGTTTGTCCTGAAGCCTCGCAAATTCAAACTGTTCAAAAACTTCAAGCATCTGAGGCCCCGCACAATGAAGAATAATGGCAGTCTGCACAGGCTTGTCTTTTGACGAAGCCCCACTAGCAAGCATGTACACATCCACCTGTCGTTTCCATTTTTTGAAAGTCTCTGATACATTACTATCGTACAAATCAAGGACTGGGGGCAAACGAAAATTTGCTTCAGCCATGGCTGATTATTGAAGTTTATCACTGGTGGTAATTGTTAGACGTATGCTTCAGCCCGCTCAATGCTCAAGTTCATGTAAAGTTTATGCAGAGCCCAGTTTTCAACAGCTGTACTCACCACCGAAACAGTTCTGTTTTCAGCGTAAAAAAAAATCCCACACCGCTGCCACCATGTTATTGTAATGTTCCTTGGTTCTCACCTAGGCTTCAGGCCTAATTAAACTACTCCTGACAAGCAGTCAAACGAAGGACGTGATGTAAATCTCAAGACTGATTTATTTGGCCACATTCAAGGCGCCCATAACTTCCTCACCACGAGGAGCCGTGTAATACGTCATCACAAACCAGGGTTAGATCCAGATATTTTAACCAGAGTCCTTATTTGAAATAACACTGCCCGTATTTGAAAAAATGCAATTTCCAAGATGTCTTGCAAGAAGTGAGAAAGTCCATAAATTGCCATACATATGATGACAAATTTGTCCATTGGGATTTTTACCCCTCGGCGAAAATTTGGCCGAAGGGTATTGTCGTCGTCATGTACGTCTGTCCGTCCGTCCGTCCGTCACACCTTTCTCGTTACCAAGATATCTTCAGAACGACTTACCCTAGGCACACCAAACTTGCAGTGCACATCCGTATGCGCGTGACCCAGAACCCTATTGAATCTGGACCTGATTGGTTGGAAACTTTGGCGGCCATCTTTAATTTATGCGAAACCATCACAGCTTTCTCGTTACCAAGATATCTTTAGAACGACTTACCCTAGGCACACCAAACTTGCACTGCACATCCATATGCTCATGACCCAGAACCCTATTGAATCTGGACCTGATTGGTTGGAAACTTTGGCGGCCATATTTAATTTATGCGAAATCATTAATCTTGTGTATCTTAGGTACCATTTCACTGTTCCGTGTGTGAACTTGGTATAGATCATCGATGCATCAAGAAACTTCAAAGGAATGACCAAACCAGTTTCCCTGATTCGGTGGAAACCTTGGTGGCCATCTTTAATTTATGCAAAATCTTTGATGATGTATATCTTTGATACCATTTCAGTGTTCTATATGAAATTTGGTATACAGCATCCATGTATCAAGACACTTGCAATGAATAACCACATCAGTTTCTCTGAGTGGTGGGAAGGATGGGCGGCCATCTTTAATTTATGCGAAATCATTAATGATCTCTATCTCTGATAATTTTCAAATGCTCTATGACAAAATTTGGTATACATCATCGATGCATCAACAGACTTATGTAATGAATACCGACTTCTCTGATTGGACATAAACCTTAGAGGCCATTTCTAATGGCAAATTTTTTCATAATCTGTATATTTGTCACTTGACTGCTTGGTGTTCCTGAAGTCTTGCTTCAAATTGAATACATTATGAATGGCTGGTGCCCAGAGCCGAGGGGTTTTCAGATGCGCAGCTTCGTATTTGGTGTATTCTAGCAACACTTACTGTCATTTACATTTCACTTCACTTTCTGGCTGTTTCAACTATGTATTCTGAAGTAAAATCATTTGATTTTAAGCAAAAATCAGTCATTTGATTTCATACCAGTGTCCTTTTTAAGGACACTGTGGGACCCTAGATCTAAGCCTGCAAACAGTGCATGCACTTGCATTAACATATATGAATATTCATCAGTGCCGCCGGGCATTAACTTATGATTTATCCAAATTACAGTCCATTAACAACCTGGACATTTTTGGTGATTCGAATGAGTTCTTGAGTCGACGCCTCTATTATACATTTCATCACCCGCGCTTGTTTTGAATATACATGCATGTCGGTATCCCCAGCCTGCGGTTTTTGCTTTGACTTCTGATGTCAATTTCCGCTTGACATCAAAGCAGTTAGGCCCGCGATGAAATTGAAACCTGTCACATCTCGTACCTCGAAGCGGATTGGCCTAATCAATTAGCTTAGTGCGTTCACTAATTGGGTTGATTCAGGGAAAATCTCTTGATCTATTTATATCCAGAACTTGCATGGGAAACTAACCAAGCCAGTGTATCGATCCCAACAGATCGATCGATACACTGGCTTGCGAGGATGGGGGTGAGTAGGCACGTATGATTGCTGCGTATGATCTTCCGAACAGTCATCATAAACTGTTTCCATCAAATGAAGGCGCTAAGCTGCACAGATTAGACTACATGTACCCGACATCCACTGAGTGATAACTGTATAAAACGTGAGAAACTGCTCAACTATTTCTTCACAATCAACTGTGAACCGAAGCAATATGAGTTGTCTCCCTTGTTAAACGTTTACCTGTCCTTTATTGATAAAAGGCAAAATAGCACATAATTATTATATTTTCGCCTCACTGCTGAAAAAAATGCAAGTGAGTTTGTCAATTTTGCGGCTGATTACATCTTTAACTTAAGTACATGTACCGTATAGCTAACTATTAAAGAGGGTATATTTTCCTAAAAAAATTAGATGAACTGGGTTGAAAACTTTCAGCAGGACCAAAGAATAACACTTTACGTAAAAGGGATCCGTTCAGAGCTTTAGATTACCTCCTTGATACGAAGTTAAATGGGTTTTTTTTCAAATTAGGATGCACCAAAATTAGGAAAATCTTCTTTTTTTCATATTTGTCTTGCATTGAGAATCAATGTTCATTGAAATTCTCCATCAGTGGAGTCTCATGTATTTGAGTCCAACCATACCTGTTTTTCAGGTATGGAATTCAGAACTTCAAATATTTTCACAAGTTTGTGCATATTTCCGCACCTAAATTTTTTTTTGCTGTGCTAAATAGAGGGTGTATTAGGTAAGCCCTGTCCATTACTGTTGCACTGACTAACTGTTTGTAATGAGCGAATATTTTGAAGTTGAGACTGCTACATTTGCTATGTTCATTGACAGTTGCCGATCTATTGTTTGGGGCCATTTTCACTTCTGTTGTATTTAAAAGAATTCTTCAGGTTTGTTTAATAAGATGAAATTCAAAATCCCATGATGATAAGCTGAGAACTGAATCAAGTATCGTAGGTTGGACCAGTGGACCAGCACCTGCATAAGCCATGTAAGCATGTATAGGCTACACAGGGAGATCCATGTTCCACTTCAATGATTAGTGCCCTAGTTTATTCATCCATAAAACATAAAATGACAATATATGGGCCCCCTTCTCATCTCTACTTCATAATTGGACTCCTCAATGCAGTTGCCAAAAAATTAAATTTATATCGAAAAATTTCATGTGGAAAATCACCATTCATACTACACCTTTTGCCCAGTAGAGTTGTTTGCTGAGCAAGTCTGTAATATGTATTGCAGAAAATATGTAAAAATATGATTTTACACAAAATCATTGAAACAGCCACCATTCTCAAATTCTCAAAACAGTGTTGCAAAAGCCACAAGGTATTTGTCCCTCTTTATATCGTACCTTGTATCAGTGTAGCTGTCAGGCTTTTTGCAACAATGTCTCTTTTGCCATCTACTTTAAAGATGTAATCAGCCTCAAAATCGATGGATTTTGTAAACTCTCTTCCATCTGTTTTTCAGCAGCGAAGTTTGCTTAAGCATCATTAGTATTATATGTGATGATAGTGGGATTGCCATATACAACGAATGCAAGAATATGTTGCCAGAGAAATTTGAAACTCTGCCCGCTTCGACGGGTTTTCTGTTTCGCCATTGAATATGTGCTGTGCGTGGAGAGGAAAATGACGTCACTGCGTGATGTGTGAGTGACGTAGCGATGCTCACAAATCTGAATGCTGAACAGCTGCAGCCATGGGATAACGTCCTGGCTCGTGCCTTAGGTTCGGTAGAGTGGCAGAGCATACGTAGGCAGAATGCACCACACGTGTAAACGCTTGTTAACACGGCCGTCGAAAAATAAACGGCATGCCATGCCGTTTATTAGCCCACCATCACCAGATGGTGGGCTGTTCAAATCACTTTTCGTCCGTGGTCCGTCGTCCGTCCGTCCGTCCGTCCGTCGTCTGTCCGTCGTCCGTCCGTCGTCAGTCCGTCCGTAAACAATTCTTGTTACCGCAATTTCTCAGGAACTACTGCATGGATCTTTTTCAAATTTGGTACACAGGTTCCCCTTGGGGTCTAGTTGTGCAAGAAACCTTTTTTGGTCCGATTCGAAAATCCAATATGGCCACCAGGCAGCCATCTTGGATTTCCCCATGAAACCTTGTTACCGCGATTTCTCAGGAACTACTACATGGATCTTTTTCAAATTTGGTACACAGGTTCCCCTTGGGGTCTAGTTGTGCAAGAAACCTTTTCTAGTCCGATTCGAAAATCCAATATGGCCACCAGGCAGCCATATTGGATTCACCCATGAAACCTTGTTACCGCGATTTCTCAGGAACTACTGCATGGATCTTTTTCAAATTTGGTACACAGGTTCCCCTTGGGATCTAGTTGTGCAAGAAACCTTTTCTGGTCCAATTCGAAAATCCAATATGGCCACCAGGCAGCCATCTCGGATTTCCCAATGAAACCTTCTTATCGCGATTTCTCAGGAACTACTGCATGGATCTTTCTCAAATTTGGTACACAGGTTCCCCTTGGGGTCTAGTTGTGCAAGATACCTTTTCTGGTCCGATTCGAAAATCCAATATGGCCACCAGGCAGCCATCTTGGATTTCTCCATGAAACTTTGTTATCGCGATTTCTCAGGAACTACTGCATGGATCTTTCTCAAATTTGGTACACAGGTTTCCCTTGGGGTCTAGTTGTGCAAGATACCTTTTCTGGTCTGATTCGAAAATCCAATATGGCCACCAGGCGGCTATCTTGTATTTCCCCCCATGAAACTTTATCACGATTTCTCAGGAACTACTGCATTGATCTTTCTCAACTTTGATACACAGGTTCCCCTTGGGGTCTAGTTGTGCAGGACACCATTTTCGGTCCAAATTGAAAATCCAATATGGCCACAAGGCGGCCACCTTGGATTTCCCCATGAAACCTTGTTATCGTGATTTCTCAGAAACTGCTTCATGGATCTTTCTCAAATTTGGTACACAGGTTCGCCTTGGGGTCTAGTTGTGCAAGATACCTTTTCTGGTCCGATTCGAAAATTCAATATGGTCACCAGGCAGCCATCTTGGATTTCCCCATGAAACTTTATCGTCATTTCTCAGGAAGTACTGCATGGATCTTTCTAAAATTTGGTACACAGGTTCACCTTATGATCTAGTTGTGCAAGATACCTTTTTTCGGTTCAAATTGAAAATCCAATATGGCCACCAGGCGGCCATCTTAGATTTCCCCATGAAACTTTATTGTGATTTCTCAGGAAGTACTGGCTGGATCTTTCTCAAATTTGGTAGACAGGTTGCCCTTGTGGTCTAGTTGTGCAACATACCTTTTCTGGTCCGATTCCAAAATCCAATATGTCAATCAGGTGGCCATCTTGGATTTCCCCATGAAACTTTGTTATTGCGATTTCTCAGCAACTACTACATGGATCTTTATCAAATTTGGTACGCAGGTTCCCCTTGTCGCCTAGCTGTCCAAGATACCTTTTCTGGTCCGATTCGAAAATCCAATATGGCCACCAGGCGCCCATCTTGGATTTCCCAATGAAACTTTGTTATCGTGATTTCTCAAGAAGTACTGCATGGATCTTCCTCAAATTTGGTACACAGATTCCCCTTGTGGCCCAGTTGTGCAAGATATCTTTTTTGTTCCGATTCGAAAATCCAATATGGCTGACAGGTGGCCATCTTGAATTTCCCCTTGAAACATTGTTATCGTGAATTCTCTGGAAATATTTCATGGATCTTTCTGAAATGTGGTACACAGGTCCCACATGGGGCCTAATGTGCAAGATACCTTTTTTGGTCCGATTAGAAAATCCAATTAATACGGTATTCCCGAGTTGTGACGTTGCTTCACAAGAGTCGGCGGATCAAACGATGGGGCATATTCTATATATTGATTATAGAGAATATCCATATCTTCAGCTTCCATATCAAGGAGTTCAAATAATTCGGAATTAAAATGTATTTCTTCAAATTTTAAATTAGTTTTCTTTAGTCCATGCAGTTGCAAGTGAACTGCCCCACTCTTTCGTCTGCCGGTGTGTCAGCTACATGAAGGGACGTCACTCTTGTGACACAATGTCACAACTCGGCAACTGTAAACTACTGCATGTTTCGATCCAAGGGAAATAATCAGGATTCAGACATTTTCAAATTCGAAGTTTCAACATTACTGCGCGGACCGGATCCCTTCAGTATTAAGTATTGTACCATCTTACTATTTTCGAGTATGGTATCTTAAAAGAGATATCTCAAACCAGTCAAGTAAACAGAACAAAATTAGCATTCATTCCTAATTATAAAGTCTTAAATATATGCCAAAGTGTCAACGAGATTTTTCTTTGCTTCCAGTACCCAATGATGACACATGCAAAAAAATAAATAAAATAAAAATACTACAAAACGGAGACGGAGGATCCTCCGGACATGTACATTCACTTACAGACTAACTTTGCTCATTTCTCTTGTACTATAACAACTGACATAAGTACAGTTTCTAGAAATCTTGAAACTCCTGAAACTTAGAAAAATTATATCTTGGTGTTTTCCAGTGTCCCATTTTCGATCTGTTTGGCTCAGATTCGAAATTCTGTAAACAAAATTACAACTCAATCGTCTTAGTAACAATGGACAAAAAGATCCTCTTGTCATTAGCTTACAATTATCGGAAAATGGTGGGCGCCAAGATCCTTCAGGATCTCTCGTTTTTAAAGACAAATTCCTTCTATTTTCTCGTGAATGGTGGAAACAAGTTGAGTTGTTTATGGTCAAATGTGTTTTATTTTGTACCTGTCGTAGCATATGTGACTTTCGCGGAGTTTTGGAGAGATCGATTCCAGCCTAGATTTGAGGCTGATTACATCTTTAAAATATTAATAATGAAACTTTAGTGAACCTGTTCTTGTCTGGGGGCCGAATAATATATCCATATCCATATGTAATATTTTTCACATACATGTATCAAGATATGTGAAATGAACAGGACTTTATATTCTCATATGTTTCACATAATGGTATCCAACAGAAAGATTTTTATATTAAATACTGTGTTGTTTAAAAATTATTAACTTTTAAACTGCATTTACAGTGGTAACGGTAAAGACAAATTCATTTTCAGATTTGAAAATTTAATCTTTTAAAGCAGTTATCTTTGCCAAAATAGACATTTTACAATAGAGAAAACTATAAAATGTTTAATCATCTGCATTTCCAGCAAATCTCTGGCTGTAAAATGAACAAAATGTAAAAATTGTCTTTACCGTTATTTGTACATTTTCATAAAAATGCCCCTTATATATCTGTCATCTTAGCTTGCTGGACGAAAGAAAAGTAATGTATGCTGATTTGAGGTCTAATGGCTAGACGCCTGCAGGGTCACCAAAGACTAAAACAATCAGAGGTGCTATGTAATAGTTTCCATGGTGATTCATTTAGGTTACCTTAATAACTGCTGTTGTGGTAACAGAGACTGTGAGATGTTAAAACAAGGATTTTACCCAGGCTGGCAAGTTATTGGCATGTTGTTCCATTCAACAATGTCATGTTTTTTGGAGGACCTGAAGACAGGTTGCTAGATTCTGTGAGCTCTAGGTCAAGGATTTTATGTAGGCTGGCAAGTTATTGGTGTGTTGTTGCATTCAACAATGTCATGTTTTTGGGGGGGACCTAAAGACAGGTTGCTAGTTTCTGTGAAAGGTAACCTGCAGCTTGCTGGCAACCTGAAAGACAGGCTACCACTTACATGTTGTAATTCCAGCCATGGTAACACCTGTTCATTTTCGCATGCAGATGTGTGCCATATACATGTAGATCTGGTATCACTGATCCACAATCCGCCTGTTCCTGGTTTTATTGAGCAGCATATGATTGTTTGTGTAGCCTACATGTATCTATAGTACAGATTGCACAGGTGTGGAGAGAGACCTGCAGTTTCATCCCAGTTGTTGTGTAGTTCGTTATGTTTAACTGAGGTCTCTTCTGCAAACAACATTCTGGTACATGTAGTGCACAGGTGACTCGGCGAGAATACCATTCAACTGAGAGCCATTCGGAGTACAAGGAGATGACATTATACAGGTTCTGTTTTATAGACCATTTGTATTTTATAAAGGTTGTGATCAATACCAACTTGTACATGATTATTACGGTCCTGCTGACATATACCATGATTAATTGATTTCTCTCTCATTTTTACTTCAGATGAGCAGACTGGAGTAAATGCTGCTGCCCCTGGCACTCTGTACATGTACGACAGCCATGACAGATCATATAGGGCCAGATGTCCTGTGGAGTTAACAGGTATACAATATTTGTATTGTGTACATTGACATACATCACAATAGTGATAACCGGAAAAATTTGATGGTATTGGATTCCCCGGTCTAAGGCGCTTTGCTGGTGACCGCTTGGATCACACCGCTGAATGGGCATGGGTTCGAGCCCAGCTGGTCCATGTGTGAAATTTTGTCAGTTACTTGCCGAAGGGCGGTGGTTCTCACCATGTAGTCCGGCTTCCTCCACCAACCTGACTGACTGTCCCCATACGAGTGAAACAAACTTGAGTGTGACATTAAGCCAAATACCCCCCCCCCCCCCCCACGAATGTACATGTACACACTTTGTGAAAATGTCCCTACTAATTTGACCATTTATTATGCCCCCCCTCTAACTAGAGGGGGGGCATATAGCGATCGCTTTGTCCGTCCGTCCGTCTGTCTGTCCGTCTGTCCGTCTGTCCGTCTGTCCGTCCGAATTTCTTGTCCGAGCAATATCTTGGTTAATATTTGATGGACAGGATTGAAACTTGCATGGAATGTGGCTAGTGCCTCGTAGATGTGCAGCGTTGAGTTTTTTCCGAGTTCCGGTATAATTTTCAAGAGTTATGGCCCTTTTTCTGAAATCTCTGTGAATGGGACTTGTCCGGGCTGGATCTTGGTTAATATTGTATGGACAAGTATGAAATTTGCATGATATGTGGTCAGTGCCCCACAGTTGTGCAGCGTAAAGTTTCTTCACGTTTCGCTTATATTTTCAAGAGTTATGGCCCTTTGTTCCTGAATTCTTCGTGAATTGGGACTTGTCCGGGCTGGATCTCGGTTAATATTGTATGGACAATTATGAAATTTGCAGGATATGTTGTCAGTGCCCTGTAGTTGTGCAGCGTGAAGTTTCTCCGCATTTCGCATATATTTTCAAGAGTTATGGCCCTTTTTTCTTCAAATTTGTGTGAATTGGGACTTGTCCGGGGCTGGATCTCGGTTAATATTGTATGGACAATTATGAAATTTGCAGGATATGTGGTCAGTGCCCTGTAGTTGTGCAGCGTGAAGTTTCTCCACATTTCGCGCATATTTTCAACAGTTATGGCCCTTTTTTCTTCAAATCTTTGAGACTTGTAGGGCTGGATCTCTGTTAATATTGTATGGACAAGTATCGTATTATCACTTGTTGGCTGATACTTGGAATATGTATTATGTGAGGCATGGCAAAAAAAGTGACAGAAACAGAATTTTTATAATTATCCAAATTAGGCCTCCACCAACCAATAAACAACAGAACAATGGCGGGGCAGTGTCGGATTAAAGCGGAAGGGGGGGCATACAATTGAGCAATCTCTGATTGCTTCCTTCCTGTGTTTGAGTAGTGTCAGGGAGTAGCATCAATATACATTGTAGCTCGTTTTCATCAATCAGTGTACATGTTGTACATGTTGTAAGAAGTAAGGTGGCAATTACCTGTAGTCACACATTGGTCTCCTAGATTTCTGTCAAAATTTACCAGAATCCAAACAGATTCTCTAAATAACAGAAGCTATTATTTCTATACAGATTGCTGAAATTTTATGGGAATCTGTTTTCCCATGAATTCTTTTGCGGGAGTGCCGACAGGAATCAAATTCCCATTGAAAAGCGAGCTCTGCCTAGTGGGTGTCAGAAATTTGGCACATGATATTTTGGTACATCAAAGTGACATTTCGGCATGCGACATAGATTCACCATGTTGATGGAATATAAGGACCTGGGGTGACTTGTTTGACCGTTAACTTAGGGATACCAATCTCGATTAACAAATGAGACCAGACTCTTGTGAGAATTCAACACCTAATTGCAAGCTATCCCTGGACATGCTGGAGCCTCTACTTTGAGATTAATAGGCGATAAATGTATTCAACTACATATACATGTATCATCAGACCATTCAAATATTAATAATCTCTCATCCTATATAGATGCTGTCTGGGATACAGGTATTTCAATTCTGTTATTTCACATTGCTTAACAATATACATGTTTTACACATGTGCGAACAATATGTCAATCTTCCAGACAACTCTCGCTAAACGAGAGTGGAGAACAATAGATCAACTGTTCCATCTGCTGTCAATGACCCGCACAACTGGGGTACGGATCCCTGTTCTATAACATTGTCTGACACCCAATTTTCTTCGTCAGTTGATTTCTGCATGTCAAATATTTCTGAAACTTCAGTATTTTTTGTAAACTAGGCATCCTTCGATAATATGTGAAAATCAGCCACCGGGAATAAATATTTTTTTATACGCCCGCCAAAAGGCGGACGTATTATGTGATGGCGGTTTCCGTCTGTCCGTCCGTCCGTCCCCCGTGTCCGGTCCATATGTGGGACAATTTTCTATCTACAGTTCTAATTTTTGGTGAGTGGATACCCTACGGGGAGATGATGTGTCGCGTATCAAAATGAAGGTCAAGATCAGAGGTCAAAGGTCACTGGCCTAAAAAACAGGAAATCACTGAAGTGTTCGTGTTCGGTCTATATCTGTGAACATTTTCTATCCACAGTTGCAATTTTTTGTGAGTGGATACGCTAGGTGAAGACGATGTGTCGCATACCAAAATTGAGGTCGAGGTCAGAGATCAAAGGTCACTGTTGCCTAAAATCAGAAAATTATTGATCATGGAGAGTTTTCTCTCTACAATTCTAATTTTGGTGAGTGGATGCCCTAGCGGGGAATAATGTGTTGCATACCAAATGTAGGTCGCGGTCAGAGGTCAAAGGTCAGAGTGACCGAAAAATCAGGAAATCATTAAAAATTATTTTTTGTGAGTGGATTCAATAGGGGGAAATGAAGTGCCGCATACCAAAATATAGGTCAAGGTCAAAGGTCACTGTGGCCCAAAAATCAGGAAATTATTAAAAATAACATTTCTTAGTGTCAGTAGATACATTAGGGGGACTCCAAAATCATGAAATTGTTAAAAATCTTGATTTTTTGAGTCCACTGAGAAATTACGGTTAGCCGTTTTGTCATGTACCAAAATTTAGATCCAGGACAAAATCACTGTGACACCAGAATCAAGGTCAAAGGTCAGTGTAACCTAAAAGTCAGGAAATCATTAAAATTACAAATTTTTGGTGAGTGGATTCAATAGTGGGAATGAAGTGTCGCATACCAAAAATTAGGTCAAGGTCGAAGGTCACTGTGACCCCAAAATCAGGAAATTATTAAAAATAACATTTTGTTGTGTCAGTAGATACATTAGGGGAACACGATGTGTCACATACCAAAATGTAGGTCAAGGTCAAAGGTCAAGGTCACTGTGATCCCAAAATCGTGAAATTGTTAAAAATCATGATTTTTTGTGTCCATTGAGAAATTACGGGGAGATGGTTTGTCATGTACCAAAATTTATGTCAAGGTCAATAGTCAAGGTCACTGTGACTCCAGAATCAAGAAATCTTTGAAAATTACTTTTTTTTTGCGTCAGTAGATACATTAGGGGGACATGATGTGTCACAGTCCCCCAAAACTGAACCTAGTTTAGCTGACTATATGTATTAGGTTGGAATATTCAGAGTTCTCTCCCATTCATGTATATGGCATTTGTCCTGTGGAGTTGTCTCCCGTGTTTGAAACAGCTACATTTAGTTAAACTGTTGTGAAATAAAAACCATACATTTACTAATTTAACGGGGAGAGGGGTCCTTTATGAAATTCATACCTGTTTATCAACTCAAGAACAAAGGTTTACTTCATCACTTTCTTCTTCCTTCATGAAAAATTCTCTCGTCTGAAAGAAATCCATTTGCAGGAACACTACTACAAACTTGTGTTTGACTTTTGTCGATTTCAGTGTTGGATATGTGAGCTCTCAGTTCTTGCTCCAAGGTCAACTAGTTTCCAAGAGTTAAGCTCATTTTAGTTTATCATTCAATTTTAGATGTGATATATGTTACATTCTCAGAGGCACAAAATTGTAGACCTTTCTCTGGATTGCTAGCTACCAATTGGAATCAAGGCTATTAAACAACCTTGAAATTTGGACCAATGTAATTCCAGATATACGGGCGTATATTGAAGCCCCTTGGGCTCTTGTTATTTATAGCAACTTATCTGTACAAGGTTTCATTGAACCCACCCACTGCCCTCAGGGGCATGTCCCCACCCCAGGGGATCTGAGCCGACCCTCGTACGCCACGGATTAAGAAGTGAAACCCACATGAGCCCACCCTTAAGAAGTGAAACCCACATGATCCGACCCTCATACACCACGGATTAAGAAGTGAAACGCACATGAGCCGACCCTCATACGCCACGAATTAAGAAGTGAAACCCACATGTCTCTTGCCTCCCTGGCCGGCTTCTTTAATAGTATAATGAGTAAAGCGGAGGAGGAGTCGGACACGCCACGGATTACACTAGGGAGATTTCCTAATGTTAATCTGATGGGAGCCATCCCTTAGTTACGGGCGGGGAATAGCCTGCTGTGATACACGGCAGTGGCTGTCTATGACAATGTGCGAAATTCCACATTCATGAGTGTCCTCCATCAATCTCACTGCCCATTCTAACATGATTTATGTTTGTCTGTCAAGGACATGATCATGATGCAAGTCTTGTGGTTATTGAAAGGTTATGAACTAATCAACCATATACTTCTTAGGTACATGTACAGGTATTGATTGTCTATTTATGTGCTTGTGTTCATGTATATGTAGCTTCTGACCTAGGTGTGGACAGTAGGTGTGTTTAATTTGTTTGCTAATCATCGTCACACCTGTAATCACACTGTATTGACCAGTCATACTATAGGGACCTTGCACTGACCACTCTGTTATTGACCTACTGACTGGTCAATACAGACTGTTCTCAATTCATGTGTCCATGTTTGTTTGACCCTTATTAGTAATAGTCCTCATTTCCATTCATCTCAGAGAGTTTTATTTATCTCATTCTATTAGATGACAATTTTGCATCAGGGTAAGTTTGCCTTGCATTCTAGAAATCGCACCAGGCTGATTGATTGGCCTGGTATTGGTTATTTCCGGCGGCGCAGCGCCGCCGGATATCTGAATTCAGTAAACATGGGAGCGGCCATCTTGATATTGGACGAGTAACAGGTGTTTTCTCGAGCCATACTTCACAGACGTGCTGTGGAGTGATCCAACTAGTTTCATATCGTAAAACGACAGGATTGTATCACTCGTTCGCGGTTAACACATTAATATTAATTCTGTTATAATGAATTCATCGAATAAATGTCCTTTATTACTATTTTATTATGGCTGAGAGACCAAATCGATGACCATACATGATCGAGTTATTCACCTGTACGTCTGCAGCAAAATGTTTGAGATTGAACTGCGAGTTACTATTACTCGAAACAGTAAAACACGCGGACCGGGTTGATGTGTAGAGAAAGTCGATCTAGGTTTAATTTACAATGACACACATCAATACAGAAATAGTGGCTTGATGATGGGTCCCATATCATGCCACAGCGCGAACTCTTACATCAGGCTATATAACGTGACTTAATACGTCAACCAGAGAACATTAATTTCAAAGTGCTAAATGGACATGCAGTTCATGTGCACATTTTGCCAGCAAGCACTTAACTTCCGGCTAACCCCACACTTTCCAGATGGGTCGTTGCGCGAACTACATTAGTCAAACCTTTATTGAAAACAAACAAATCGTTTTTTTAACCATAATGGTGCATCGTGACCTGTATTCACCAGTTGCACACGTAATCGGCTTGCAATACGCAGATTATAAGCTACAAACGTTTCCGCCGGCATTGATGCATCTGCATCAATAAGTTTTCTTGTATATTAACAGAGCTTAGATTTGCTCTCAGCAGGGCTGATCTCAATGGTAGTGCATTGTCAGCTTTTACTTTTAACCAGAATGAAAAGTAGGCCCCATGAAAAGTACATGTAGGCCTACCCGCAGGGCCTTTCAGAGGGCCTGGGCTGATCAATCCTCCCCATCAAAATGAAAAGTCTGAAAGTTACTGCCAGTACTTAAAAGGACACCAACAGCTATACATGTAGTCGATGGTACACAGGCAAACTTTCACCGTTCAGTACCGTTTAGTTCTGTACCAATTGGTACCTTTCAGTTTCCTGTTGGTAACCTATAGGTAACTTGTTGGTACTGCATGGAAATTTCAGGATTGGCACCGTTCAGTTACCAATCAGTCACCACGACATGGTAGTACATGCCAGGTTCTTTCCAGTTACATACCAGTAACTGATTGGTAACGAATTGGTAGCCACCATGAATCCAATTCTGCAGTACCGTGCAGTTATGACTTGAAGGCTACTGGTCAGTTACTGATTCGTAACGAATAGGTTATACCATAAATAAAATGTGTGGTAACTGATTGGAGACCGGTTGGTACACTACTGGTCAGTTACTGATTGGTGACCAACTTGACAAATGAACAGTAGTACCACAAGGGGACCTTTCTTACCAAGCACCAAGATTTACTGGTAGGTAAGCAGAAATTGGTTGATAGCCATTCAGTAACTGAGCCATAAGCGATCAAGATACTGAAGTGTTACTGCATTGATACATGTACCATTAGATACCAAGTGTGAAAAATACCAAAGACTTGAAAAATGGAACTGGTTCGCTTGGTGTCTGTATAATGTGACTGAGTGGGGTGTCATGTATAGACAGCACTATAGCATAGATCTGCTCAGTTACAAGTCGGTACCAATGCCCCTTCCCTCCCCCGTCGTGATATACATGTAGCTGAAGAAATGTTGAAAGCGATGTGAGTGAGCGAGTCATTCACTCACTCACCCAAGTAATTTTATGCGAGCCATGCCTTAGTGCCCTCAATTCCACCAAATTTTGCCTTCCCCTCAAATTTCCCAAATTCCATGCCTGCAGGCAAAATTGTCACTTATTTAAGGGCAAAATACTGGGTTATTTCCATAAAGATTACCACAGTGAGATGGTAAATGATTTGAGTATCATCAAAGAATATAAATATATTTTATAAAGCTAGGATGTACATGTATACTTGACACGTCACATAATACACAACTTCACTCGCCTAATTTCTATTCAACTATTTTTTTTTTAACTATTTAAGAGGTGTATGTTCCTGGTGGACATGAGGTAGTTTCATTGAATGAAGAGGTTTTTTTATTTCTATTGCCTATATTATATCTTGACAAAATGACCCATGAAAATGTATCATCATGTAAGTTGTAAGTTACATTGTGTTAATCTGATTGGATATTGAGTGAATATGATATAGTCTTGTCAAATTTACAAATTTGGCAAGTTTTCATGTTAGAATACATGGTTGTCAGTTACAAACATTGATAAAACCAAACTGAGATGAATATTTAACATTTTACATCTTATTTTGCGACCTACTAGAAAATCACATTTTATGTCTCTCGGTGTTTTTTAGGTGTTTCAATGGCATTTTTTCTACAATGTGTACTAGTCAGTGACAAAAAGTTCATTTTGTGTTAGTTCAGACACTGGATGATACAATTTTTTTTTTGAAATTTGACTCCGCAACTTCCACTCTGTCATGGAATCGCCCAGATACATTAAGGTACATTTGTTAACCTTCTGTTAAATGATGAATATCTCAATGAATGTCACAAGAATTTCAATGTCACAAGAATTTCAAGGTCACAAGAATTTCAATGTCACAAGAATTTCATTGTCACAAGAATTTCAATGTCACAACAATTTCAATGTCACAACAATTTCAATATCACAAGAATTTCGAGGTCACAAGAATTTCAACGTCACAAGAATTTCAAGGTCACAAGAATTTCAAGGTCACAAGAATTTCAAGGTCACAAGAATTTCAATGTCACAAGAATCACAAGAATTTCAAGGTCACAAGAATCACAAGAATTTCAAGGTCACAAGAATTTTTGCAGCAGCAGGAATCCTAATTCTGAGCGTGGCAAAGGTTGTACATAGGGCAGATCATGTGCTACCAAGTTCTCAATCGGATCCAGTAGTGGACATGTAAACAAATGACAAATATCATTGACTATGTTATCAAACATTCAGGAAAGAGGTTTAAAAAAATATTTTATTTCATTGGATAGTCAGGGAGTGTTGGCAAGATTGGGAAGGTTATCATTCATTCCAGATGCAGAGAAGGGAACTATCATGAAATTTGCTCATTGGCCGTACTGTTTTAGGCCATTGTCGCTTGATTGGTTGTTTAGCATGACCAGCCCTCATCTATATATTGAGGGCAAATAATTAAAACAGATGAGGGATTTACATTTTCATGAGAAAAACTTCATCATTTTCTTCATATTCATAAACAATTGGTTTGCAATTTAATAATTAATAATAAATAATTACAGCATCTAGCATGTGTATTTAAAAAATCAAGGTCATGCTAAACAACCAATCAAGTGACAATGGCCTTAAGGAAGTTTATTTACATGTCTCCAAGTGAATTACAACTTCCTGCACAGTGGTTTTTAACTTCCTTGTTTATACAAACGTGAGTTGATCCACTGAATAGCTTGACCAGTAACTCAGAAACTGATAGCCAGAAACATTCTTGTTTTCATGGTACCTATACAGTACATTGCGGTGTGAGGTAAATTTGTGACTTGATAACATGACAAGAGTTAGCTAGAGCATTATCAGTTTATGAAACAGTGCAGTATATATAAATGAGTTCCTGACAATGCCAATAACTTCAAAATTGAGCTCGGCAGCATGACGGACCACCCTGATCAGTGTGAATCTGATGTGTTGTATTTGGACATATTCATGTTCAAGGTGACATTTCTATTGTGATGCCAGCTGTCAACATTTGAATCATAATCCTTTAATGACATCATTATGCTGTCACCAATCTGATTGCATAATTTGCAGTGTAAGGTATCAAAATGTAGCGATGTTCCACTTCAAAACAATTCATTATGACCAGTGTTGTTTATCAAATATTGATCAAGGACATGTCTGCTCCTCGCTAATTCTTATTTGTACACCTTGTTTGAACTTCGGATTCCCAAATGTAGTCTTGCAAATGCATATTTGTTCACTGACACTTTACAATGTCTTGGATTGACAAATTGAGATATTTAAAATTTTCTCCTCGGTCACTTTACTGATTACCACAGGACTTTGTATATATGTGATCTATGGATCAGCTATATCATGTAGTCTCACAAGCATCTTCATGAGAGTCACTTCATTAAAAATGGCAACCAATATTTATCTGTTTGCTTATTGTTACTTGTGTGATGTATGGAACAGGGCCCCACTGGAAAGCAGCCATCTTGGCTGAGTTGGGCTACCCTGTATAAATATATTGAATAAATAAAAAAACAATTGGATCAAATTTTCATCAGTCATGCTAATAAATTGAATCACCTGCTAATGTTGGGGAAACTACATGTATGCAATTACCATGGTTACAGACCTGTTATTGTGTAATTTCAATTCATTATTCTGATAAATTTGATAGCCAAAATAGTTTTTGTTTGAGATAATGGACCTCCTGTGATTGAAATATTAATGAGTTTATCTCTCTTGATGTTGCTACTGTAATCTTACATGTATCTGAAATTTCTTAACTATTTAGTATTCACTTTCTCCTTGTAGAATTATATGATGACGGAGTATGAAGAGGATGAATTCCCTGAAGGTCGAAGGAGCTGAGGGAGATTTGATAGTAGAGCATTTAACCATTTCTAAAAGATGAGCAACAAGAAGTCTGGTGCTCCTCCACGGCCCCCTGCGCCGAAGACCGGGGCCCCTCCCAGGCCCCCTGCGCCAAAAGTAAGCCTGGACAAGTTCCGCAATAAACCATCCACCGCAGGTACATCTCTCTCAATACGCTTCAAATCATTAGAAGAAGACGATGATGATGATTTAACTTTTCTCGACTCAAACAAAAATGAGAGCCCTAAAACTGTTCATAAATCCGACGTCAATGGCACTGGTAATAGTCCGAGTTCAGAATCTAACCGCCTGTCAAAATTCCATGCGGTCAGCAGGTCACTGGACGAAGAGCGGTTATATAGTTCAACATACAGATCGTCGACGGAGAGTGGCAAGGAAGAAAAGAGAACAATCTTCTCTGCTGTCAAAGATAAATTATCCGATAAGTTTCCAGATACGATCAATGCACTCACAAAAAAATGGGAGGAGTTCTCGGGTGAATCGTCCAGCCCCAGTCCCGAGAATGAGGGGCGGGAACCTCTAGATAAAGCCGGTACGAGTAACTATGGAAACAGCGCAACAGGCAAACAAAGTCGGTCTTCACTACATACAAGTCTCAGCAGTCCTAGCAATATAGGATCGGTTACAAATACTTTTGAAAAAAGTTACAGCTCCAAGAATGGCAGACATCCATTAGATGAAGACTCGACTGATTCAGATGCTGTTATGACCAGTACCCCACCGATAGCTCGCCCTAGGGTGCCCTCAGTTGAGGAGGTAGTGGAAGATGATATGAAAATCGTGGATGATTTTTACTGTGTGGAGGCGATGGAAGATTTTGATGGTAGCCTCAATTTACCGCTAACTGGTAGGTTGATTGATCCGAGCAACTTGAGACAAAGGTCACCAATGCAGCGATTTGTCAAAAACAAGAGCCCAAGAGGTTCAACTGGCCCTACCCCAGTGTCCATGTCTAGTCTTTTAAAGAAAAATGTCTCTGAGGAGTCACCAGAATCCATAGAGTACGATGGCAATGTCTTTTTCGATCCAAGCGAAGATAGCCGTAAAGGTAAGATAACCATGAACATAAATTCGGACCAATCAGGACCCGAGGGACAGGAAATGCACTTGTCGGGTCTCCAAACTTCTGGGAGCACGGATCCCAGGATACCGATACGAAAACTTGGAGTATTGATCGTCTGTTTGTTTTTATATCTAATCATTCCACTCCCGTCTTACCTGTCTGGACTGGTCATGGGAGCAGTCATTGCGTCCATCAGCTGGTCAGTTTATCTGTGGTTAACAAAGCCTCCCGAGCCACGACAGCCAATCACAATCGAGCCATTAGAGAAACTTCCACCAATGTTGATCCCAGAAATGAAAGACGTTCGTCCAGATGATGGTAAATATAAAGTGAGTATATTGTATAATCATTCTTGGGATTTTATCCGTTCTTTAATACACTATGTTTATGTCTCTCACATCAGTCAGGGGACCAACTTACAGACGTTATAAAACTACAACCTCTACAGTGATTCAATCAAAATCATCCCTGTTCAAAAGAGAGTGATATTTTGACCAGTAGTGAAATCACCGATGTAATGACCTGTGTCAATTCATTTAAGCCCGCATTTAATGGTTAAAAATCTTCTTGCCTTGAAGTTCATTTGATACATTCATAACACAAACATGAGATTATAACCCAGTTAGATACAGATATTACATATCCGGTTATATCCTTGCATCCCAGTTATTTTTCCTGTATAGTCCAGACATTCAAATCGATTTAATGTCTTTAGACCACACTTGGTTTTGAACAGCCACATGCGTTGAACTTTTCAATGTGCATATTGACTGTCAGGTACTCTAATGATGGAATGTTGACATAACATTGATGGCCTAATCCAGTCCTTGCCATGTTTGCATTAGAAGATCATGTTATCTCCCCTCCGGTCAACTTTCTTGGTCAAATGAGCACCAAAAGTTATAACTTCAGAGTTATTGCTACATGTAATTGGTAACTTGGTTAGGTTATACGCGTGTAATATTATAATTTCTCAGTCTGTATGTAGTATATTGCATACAATGTATCTGCCATACATGTGGGTGCTCTATGCACTCTCTGGATTTTCCAAATAAAGTCATGTGGTAACAGTCTGTTTTCCATGTGATTTTCTAAATATTCTGCTGGATTTCCTTTTGCAGGGCTGGATGAACGAACTTCTGCATTATGATCCGGAGAACTACCATATCAATCAAACCCACACCGTCTTCCTCAGGCTGGAGGGAACTTCTCTCAGGTTGTCACGACCCCGGTCGAACGTCTCCAAACGGGCCATGTGGGACGAACCGAACCCGGCACCGCAGTTCATTCACCAGCGTCACTTTGATCTCGAGGGCAGCCGGGTATTCCTACTCCCGCCGGGACTGGTCAAGAAAAGGTTATGGAGTAAAAAGTACCCAATCTGTGTTGCTCTTGCCAATCCGGGCAATAAGAGCCAGTTACAATTTGGTCCTGATGAAGTCGAGGGTCTAGCCTCTAGTCTAGCCTCCTCACCCGAAGCTCCTCCCGTAAAGGATGTTTCGGGATTTGAGATCGTGACAGAGCAGAAATGTGATAGTAGTATTCTGTACTTGTTCGCTAGAACTTCTCGGGAAAAGGAAGAGTGGTACCACAGACTAAACGAGGCGGCTAAGGGGAGACCACTGTGTAACCATCTGCTCGAAATACGCAAAGCACTGGAGTTTAAGCCCAAACACCAGCGGAGCAGCTCTGACCAGCCGACGAGGCACAAGCGGCAGAGTTCAACAGACTCAGCCTGCTCGGTGTCATCGATGAATTTGGACGATAGTCCAAGAGACGATTCCGCTACTACGAGCGCAGACATTGGTACGTTTGCGCAGTACATGGCCCGTTTGATGCCAGCAGAAAGGTCAGCTAAAGCCTCAAGTCCTTCACACACCAAAAAGGACTCGAAGGATGGTAAGGAGTTCAGGACGTATGCGGGAAGTATCAGCTGTGACCCCCAGTTAGTCTGGCTGAATGCCCTCATGGGACGGTGCTTCTGGGACTTCCTGTTGCAGCAGTATTGGAAAGATAAGATCAAGGAGAAACTGGAGAAGAAACTGAGCAAGATTCATGTGAGTTCATTGTGGTGTCCACGTACTATCCTTTCTGAAAAGATAAAATTGGCCAGGTAAAGTTGTTAAAAACACAATGAATTAACTGTAATCTAGAACATACTGATAAACCGTGAACATGTATGTTGGTATGGTACCACATTGAATTTGAGAAGAGAAGACAATTTTGCTTCTGTATTTGGTGCGAGCCCCATCAGCCTTCCATAGCAGGTGATTAACTATAGCAACATCTCCGGTCATCATTGAGATGGCCAGATGTATGCTAGAATACCTGCCTGTTCACACAGTCGGTCACACACAATATGAGCTGTACAGATGACATTAACTCCATGCTCCCTATGGGTTACTACCATTGTGGCTAACCCCATAATGACGCCATTTAACACCCCATTGCATTCCATTATTCCTCAAACAAATGAATAAATTCATTAGTTCAACGCGTTAACAATTATGTCAAGCAGTATTAAATATGCTAAATCACTTATCCTTTTCCATGAGATCATAAAACATATATAATTATACCTCTGGCTCCATAGAATTGTGTTGTATGTGAGAGTTTACAGGTGAACATTTTAAAGGGCCTATTGAGCAGCCCAGCATCCACTCTATAAGATGTGCCATATGGCGTAAATAGTTAAATACTGTAGAAGTAGTTCTAACAAGATTTGCTATACAATAAATACAAGTTTGGATTATGTATACACCTCGATATCATCCACATACATATTTTTACATTTGTATCATCAACCATATCAACAGTTCAATTTCTTTTATCCGTTTTCTTCAAAAGGTGCCATATTTTATTGAAGAGTTGCGTATCACAGATATTGACCTGGGCTCAGAAATGCCGGTCATCCGCCGTCCTTCCAGACCTTACATTGATGAGAGAGGATTCTGGGTAGACCTCGATGTGGCGTACAATGGAGGATTTCGCATGACCATGGAGACCAAGTTGAATCTCATGAGGTTAAAAAGAAACAAGACAAAACCCACCTCGGATGTTAAGCTAGACAAAAAGAGGTAAACATTATTCTTATCTCAAGAGATATTTGCAGATTAAAAAATAGGAAAAACACATCTTTCCTGACAGACAAGCAACAAAATGCAGAAACTGCATGTGCTTTGGCTTTGACCACCTCCATTGTCCTGTATGTAATGTGTATGGCCTGTAACATAGCCCCACTGGCCATACGTAATACTTGTCAATCAGATAATTAAATAAAACCACCCCAAAGTTTTCAGACAAAATTCAGTCAGACTTTGTAATGAATTTGATAACTCCTTGTTATCAAGAAAATGACAAAGAAGTAAAGAATTTTGAATCTGTTTGTAAACTTCCTGTATTTACGGCTGAATAAAATTAATCTTCAGCTTCACAGGCAATTTTTTGGAAAAAATGTCGGGGGGGGTATCTCTTTTATTCGCACGTGCCTCCATCTTCACATTTCACGGTAATTGCTACACTAACTTTCCGTCATTTCCCTTGACTTAATGAATAGAGTAAATTGTTCAAACCGGGAAACGCATGTGATCTGCATATAGCCAATCAAGATAGGAGCTTGCCAACACCGAGCAGCGAGCATTTTCTTTGATGTCTACCGGTGTGATTTTCAAATATCGCAAGTGTTGCTTGGTTTGATGTTAATTTCTTTCGAATAGCCAATGAAATTTGAATTTTAAAGAGGTCATACATCGCACGCCTCCTAATATGGAACACAAAATATTTGTAGAGCTATGACTTCACCAAACTCGTATTCTGATCAGATAATGTGTTATGTTCAGCCAAGGGAACACGTGTAGTGTTCGACTTGGATATGCGAAGATGACAGGCCTCATGTACCCATCTTTTCTGGCAAACTGCATGAATCCAACATTTACAATGTATTTTGAGTTACTTGAATATTCAGCCTTCAATAATACTATATTTCCTGCAAATAAATCAAGACATCAACAATATTCAAGAACATTAGTCTATCTTGGCAAAACCAATGTATAAAAACGAAAAGAAAAAAAAATATTTGTTAAAAAAACAACAGATGTTTTGTTTTCTGTGGGTGAAAGAAAGGGTTGATGAGATGCTAGAAAAATGACACCTCGGTGCCTCTGTCGGGCTAGAAATATATTTTATTCAGCTTAATTAATCTGATCACCCTCTCGTATGATGACAGGAAATTTAATCCAAATACAATGCTCTCTTAGTAGATCATTGAAGGGAATGAGGTGACTGTGTGGTCTACATCTGTATTTACTACTTGCGACTCGGTGCCTTAAGGGTCGTATATGTTACAGCACTGATGTGACCCCACTAAAAAAGGTTTAATCATACAATTATTGGATATAGATATTGGTTCAATCATGCCATTTGTATACCATAATTGTAATTTGGTTTCAAATCGATTGATTCTTTTGCAGGTCAGCAGTTTTAGATTCGGATGAGGAGGATAGTGCCGAGTCCTCGACCGATGAGGAGGGAGAGGAAAACCTCGCCACACCCGGAGAAGAAGGGTAAGTCATCAGAACTGGTGCCCAAAATACATTCCTCACTCATGTTATAATGTACACTCAACCGCACATTACATGGTTCTAAGTGCTTTCTTTTTGGAAAAAAAAATACCAAAAAATTTAACTTTGTGTATCAAAATATCAATTTGTGTGAAGGCAGTATGAACCTAGATTTTGAAAATAATATCAGGTTGATCTGATGGAAAACAACATGAATATGCGATATTCAGAAAATCATTTGTGGCGGCATACCATATTGATAATTTGCCCATCATCATACCAGTTCCTGACCTGTGCTGTAATGATGAACAGTAAACCTGTCCTCAAGCTGGAGGTTTCACAATTTCAGTTTTAGAAGACCCTCTATGGGTTACCATAACATTTTGTGTTGCCATGTATTTAACCCTAAACCACCAGTTACAGGACCCATAGGTTATCCATTTTCTAATCATGGTAACCTGCAATATTACAGCACAGACATACAACAACAATTCTTATGAGTGGTAGGCCCTGAACCACCCGAACAGAAGTTGATTGTCATGAACCTGTCATAGTTCAGCATTAACTTCTCAGTAGTATACAAGTGCCTAAATTGTTTTTTTTTATGCAAGTTTATGTGTAAAATATGTGTTTATATTTACAGGTCCAGTGGGGGTGCAGGTAAAAAGCTGCTCAAGTACATAGACCGGATCACACAGTCCAAGTATTTCCAACATGCCACCGAGTACAAGTATATCAAAAAGGCCATGGAGGAGGTGTCCAACACTCCCCTTATCCTCAGCGTGGAGCTTCACACCCTCGTGGGAACATTAGCCATCAACATCCCACCGCCTCCCTCGGATAGACTATGGTAATGTATAATGGTCAGGAGACAGAAATTTAGCATGTTAGCATGTTTAGGGGTTGTCAGTGTGGATGTCCCATCACTGTGTAGAAGGCATCAGAAGCCACCATGTCGATTACAAGACATTTTGTATATTCAGATGACCAGTTTTACTTGTTCATACTAATAGTTGATGTTATTAGCCCACCATCACCAGATGGTGGGCCGTTCAAATCACTTTTCGTCCGTGGTCCGTCGTCCGTCGTCGGTCCATCCGTAAACAATTCTTGTTACCGCGATTTCTCAGGAACTACTTCATGGATCTTTCTCAAATTTGGTACACAGGTTCCCCTTGGGGTCTAGTTGTGCAGGATATCTTTTTTGGTCCGATTCGAAAATCCAATATGGCCACAAGGCGGCCATCTTGGATTTCCCCATGAAACATTGTTACCGCGATTTCTCAGGAACTGCTTCATGGATCTTTCTCAAATTTGGTACACAGGTTCCCCTTGGGGTCTAGTTGTGCAAGATACCTTTTTTGGTCCGATTCGAAAATCCAATATGGCCACAAGGCGACCATCTTGGATTTCCCCATGAAACTTTGTTACCGCGATTTCTCAGGAACTACTTCATGGATCTTTCTCAAATTTGGTACACAGGTTCCCCTTGGGGTCTAGTTGTGCAAGATACCTTTTTTGGTCCGATTCGAAAATCCAATATGGCCACCAGGCAGCCATCTTGGATTTCCCGATGAAACTTTATCGTGAATTCTCAGGAAGTACTGCATGGATCTTTCTCAAATTTGGTACACAGGTTCCCCTTGGGGTCTAGTTGTGCAAGATACCTTTTCTGGTCCGATTCGAAAATCCAATATGGCCACCAGACAGCCATCTTGGATTTCCCCATGAAACATTGTTATCGTCATTTCTCAGGAAGTACTGCATGGATCTTTCTCAAATTTGGTACACAGGTTCCCCTTGGGGTCTAGTTGTGCAAGATACCTTTTCTGGTCCGATTCGAAAATCCAATATGGCCACAAGGCGACCATCTTGGATTTCCCCATGAAACCTTGTTATCGCGGTTTCTCAGGAACTACTCATGGATCTTTCTCAAATTTGGTACACAGGTTCCCCTTGGGGTCTAGTTGTGCAAGATATCTTTTTTGGTCCGATTCGAAAATCCAATATGGCCACCAGGCAGCCATCTTGGATTTCCCGATGAAACTTTATCGTGAATTCTCAGGAAGTACTGCATGGATCTTTCTCAAATTTGGTACACAGGTTCCCCTTGGGGTCTAGTTGTGCAAGATACCTTTTCTGGTCCGATTCGAAAATCCAATATGGCCACCAGGCAGCCATCTTGGATTTCCCCATGAAACATAGTTATCGTCATTTCTCAGGAAGTACTACATGGATCTTTCTCAAATTTGGTACACAGTTTTGCCTTGGGGTCTAGTTGTGCAAGATATCTTTTTTGGTCCGATTTGAAAATCCAATATGGCTACCAGGCAGCCATCTTAGTTTTCCCCATGAAACTTTATCGTGATTTCTCAGGAAGTACTGCATGGATCTCTCTCAGATTTGGTACACAGGTTCCCCTGGTGGTCCAGTTGTGCAAGATAATTTTTTCGGTCCGATTCGAAATTCAATATGGCCTCCATGTGGCCATTTTGAATTTCCCCATAAAATTTTGTTATCTTGAATTCTCAGGAACAGATGCATGGATCTTTGTCAGATTTAGTACACGGGTTTCTCTTGTGGTCTAGTTGTGCAAGGTAGCTTTTTTGGTCCGATTCCAAAATCCAATATGGCCACCAGGTGGCCATCTTGGATTTCCACATGAGACTTTGTTATTGCGATTTCTCAGGAACTATTGTATGGATCTTTTTCAAATTTGGTACACAGGTTCCCCCTGGTGTCTAGTTGTCCAAGATACCTTTTCTGGTCTGATTCGAAAATTCAATATGGCCTCCAGGCGGCCATCTTGGATTGCCCATGAAACTTTGTTATCGTGATTCCTCAGGAAGTACCTCATGGATCTTTCTCAAATTTGGCACATGGGGTCTAGTTGTGCAAGATACCTTTTTCGGTCCGATTCGAAAATCCAATATAGCCACCAGGCGGCCATTTTGGATTTCCCCATGAAATTTTATCGTGATTTCTCAGGAAGTGCTGCATAGATCTTTCTCAAATTTGGTATACAGCAGGGCTCGAAATTCCCACAAGCCCGGCAGCCCGTGGCTGATGAATTTAGAACTTGTCTGGTTGAACGTAGTTCTGAAGCTAGCTAACCAGCCCGACTGGCTGGTTATAATTCAAGAATTTCAGCTCTGTGTAATGAAATATACCAGCCCGATTGTCTAGCAAAGTTTTATGGTAAATTCATGCCCTGTACAGGTTCCCCTTGTGGTCCAGTTGTGCAAGATACCTTTTTGGTCTGATTCGAAAATCCAAGTTACCCTTCAAATTAATAGTGTATTCCCGAGTTTTGACGTTTGCATCACAAGAGTCGGCTTATCAAACGATGGGGCATATTCTATATATTGACTATAGAGAATATCCATACTTTCACCTTTTATATCAAGGAGTTCAAATGATTCCGAATTAAAATGTATTTCTTCAAATTTGAAATCAGTTTACTTTAGTCCATGCCGTTGCAACTGCCCCACCGTTTTGTCTGCCGAAGGGACGTCACTCTTGTGAAACAACGTCACAACTCGACAACTGTAGACTACTGCGTGTTTCGATCCAAGGGAGATAATCAGGGCTCATGCCAAAGTGTCAAAGAGATTAGTCTTCGCTTCCAGTACCCAATGATGAAACGTGCAAAAAAAAAAAAAAAATACTACAAAACGAAGACGAAGGATCCTCCGGACATTCACTTTCAGACTAACTTTGCTCATTTCACTTGTACTATAACAACCGACATCAAGTACAGTTTCTAGAAATCTTGAAACTCCTGAACCTTAGATAGATAATATCTTGGTGTTTTCCAGTGTCCCTTTTTCGATCTTTTTCGCTCAAATTCGAAATTCTGCAAACAAAATTACAAATCAATTGTTTGTTCTTAGTAACAATGGACAAAAAGGTCCTCTTGTCATTAGCTTACAATTATCAGATAATGGTGGGCGCCAAGATCCCTCGCCAAGATCTCTCGTCTTCAACAATGACAAAGTATTTCAGTACTGAACAACTGAATGTCTTTTTGTCTCTCGCCACATTGGGGGGGGGGGGGGTAGAAACACTAGGCATCCATAATTGTGTCTTTCCGTTACATATTTCTTGTTCGACCAATAACTAAGGAACCATTGAGCTGATCGACTTCAAATGTGGAGAGTGTCTTGACATCGGTGAGAAGACGGTTGATATGGCTTTTCAGATACCTGTGTAATCATGAATCCAACATGGCCACCATCAGCCATCTTTGCTTGTCTGCAGTTGGATCTTTACACATTTCTTGTACGACCAATAACTCGAGAACTATTACACCGATCGACTTCAAACTTGGAGAGTGCCTTGACATGGGTGAGAGGACGGTTAGGATTGCTTTTTAATCCAACATGGCCGCTGTCAATCATCTTGCATTGTCAACAGTTGGATTTTCACACATTTGTTGTCAGACTAATAACTCGAGAGCTATTAAACTGATCAACTTCAAACTTGGAGAGTGCCTTGACATCGGTGAGAGGATGGTTATGGCTTTTCAGTTACCTGTGTAATCCAGGATGGCCACCACCAGCCATTTTGTCTTGTCGGCAGTTGGATCTTTACACATTTCTTGTCTGACCAATAAATCAAGAACTATTTAACCGATCGACTTCAAACTTGGAGAGTGTCTTGATATCAGTGAGTAAATGGTTGGGATTAATTTCCAGTTACGTGTGTAATCCCATCTCGAGAGCCAGTGTATCGATCGATCTGTTAGGATCAATACACTGGCTTGGTTAGTTACCCACACTAAAATAGATTGAGGGGTTTCCTCTGAACCAAACCAATCAGTGAACATGCTAAGTAAGCTGATAATGCCAATCCGCTGCGAGGTATGAGATGTGACAGGTTTGGATTTCATCGTGGGCCAAAGTGCTTTGATGTCGGGATGAAATCGACATGAGAAGTTGAAGCAAAAACCGCAGGCTTGGAATACTGACATGCTAATTCAAAACGAGCGTGGGGGATGAGAAGTATGAGATTGTATAATAGAGGCATCGACTCAAGAACTCATTCGAATCACCAAAAATGTCCCGGTAAACCCTCTGCGAGGATTTAGGATTTACCTGGACTTGTGAAGATGGTGTAATCCAAGATGGCCAGGATTGTGAACAATTTGATCTATTCCAGACAATAACTCGTGAACGATTGAACCGATTGATTTCAAACTTGGAGAGTGGCTTGACATCAGCCTGAGGATGGTTGGGATTGCTTTTCTGGACCTGCATAATCCAAGATGGCCACTATCAGCCATCTTGAATTTTAGGGGCTTGGGTCTTGTCCGGGCAATAAACCCAGAATGATTGAACTGATCGACTTCAAACTTGGAGAGTGTCTTGACATTGGTGAGGGGACGGTTGGGGTTGCTTTCAGTTACCTGTAATCCAAGATGGTCAGTGTCAGCCATCTTGATTTTTAAGTGCTTAGATCTTGTCCTGGCAATAAATCGAGAATGATTAAACTGATCGACTTCAAACATGGAGAGTGGATTGAGTGAGAGGACAGTTAGGATAGATTTTCAGTTACCTGCATATTCCAAGATGGCCACTGTTGGTCATTTTCACATTTTCTTGTCCGACCAATAACTATTGAACCGATTGACTTCAAACTTGGAGAGTGCCATGATTTGACCTCTTCTTCAGCTAATGTTGGGGATTAACAATAAAGATAGGATATGTTTCTTAAAAAATTTTGTTGATTTGTTTTGAAATGGCATACCCACATAATCAGAATTTTTGTTGATTTTACACGGGACATATAGTTAAAGTGATCGTAAACCCTCGAGTAAAGTTGCCATCAAATGAAAGACCATTGCGAACAATGTCCGAAAATATTTATTTAAATTTTTTACGATTTTATTAAACAGATTAAACTGCAATTAAAACATGGTATTCTATGGTGGTCTGTTTTTTTAGCGCTTTGTCGACCATTTTTATTCATGGCAGAAAGTTTTCTTCGTTTCTACACATTTGCATCTCAAAAGTTTTGTCAAAATAATGTTCTTGAAGATTTTGCCAAACTGTTATTTGATGTCTTCTTCTAATAAGCAGGAAATAGTATTAATGGAGGCTGATGGTTCGAATTGCACAAAGAATATTGTTCGTTTCATGCAAATTGTATTAAGGCCAAGAAAAAAAATATGTCTGTTTCCGGTTACCCGACCGAGTCTAGATAAATCGTGCGACTCTAAAAATTTTATCAGCAAATTCCAACGAAATCTACCAAGGCCGCGTTTTACGACAACAACAACAACAACCGTAAAGCGGCGCGCCCACAGTCAGCTTACCGTAAAGTGTGACTGGAGCTGACCGCATGGCATGGCGGCAGGTTGACGATCTTTTCAGGAAATAAAGCACCTACTTCTAGGTCGGGATTCGCGAAATCAGCAACCCGATTACGCTTCAGTTGACTTGATCATGTTTACCAGGACAATTTTAAACATATTCTCCATCAACTTCGAAAGAAATCTACTGATTTGATGGCTTGAAATGACGTTTGTTAAAGCAGTGTTTAGCGGACACGGCAGCTTGCAAGTGGTGTTCGTTTTCAGCGAAATCGGCGACGACACAGTCCAAGCTAGTCGCCGTCAAAGTCTAACCGACCGGTACCATTTCTTCGCTAAAAAATCCAAAATTTCCCCGACTTGTTTTATTATGAATGCATTGAAATAAACCCCCAAGATTCAAGCAAGTAATAATTCTTCTGTTTTCGAGAAATGGCTTGTTCAAATCATTGTACTGTTGTACAGTCAGGAATCGCGTCTCGTTTCTCAAATTGTTCGAATTAGCTAGTCGCTGGTACAAACCTCCATGATGTTCAAATTAATTTCCCATTTCATTTTATGTTGTATATGTCAATTTTTTCTTCAGGCTTTTCCAGAAAATAAGTACACTCTCCCTATGGAAGGCACTGAAATTCCACATGGAATTTTGTATTTTTCACAAAAAATTTCATCATTTCTGGGCGGAAATCCTTGAAATATATTGTTTTGCATATCAAGTTAAATTAAAACGATACTCGTTTTGGTGGTAAACAGCAGTCAAACACATTATTGGCAATTCTCATTTCCATAATATCAGTAGAATAACTGGTTTCAGCAGAACTTATTGAAATATCAAGATTTGCTGGATCCAGTAGAGATAAAAATACCAACAATATATTTTGAGGGTATTTCCCCCCCCCCCCCTTTATCTTTTGGGGGATAAGATCTTTTGAATATCTGAAAATATAGGGGGATGTGTCCTGGGAGAATATGTTAAAGTGGGTGGGAATGTTATACAATCAAGAATATATTTGTAGACCATTGTATATGGGACAGGAGTACTGGACATCAAAATAAAATTTATTTTCAAAATAAAATTTTTTTTGGCCCTACCTACTCTATTTTTTCCTGGCCCGTAATCGGAAACAGACATATTTTTTGGCCTAAGGATGTCCGCTGGTGGTTTTTGGTTTTGGCAGCCATTTTTTCCTATTGGGTTATCTCACTTTCCTAGGATAAGAGATAGGCATTTCCTTTAAAAGCCTTCTCGCCGAGAATTTTGCACAGCAACATCCATCCAATTTGATAAATTTTGTGATTATCTGCAGAGTTAGAATATAAGAAAAAGTTAAATACTATTTATATGAATTTTTCATGAATATGCTTCAAAACTAGGGCTATTCCCTATGTTTTCTGTGTTACCAAATTGAGCATGGGTCAGTCCACTTAACTTTGCCAACAGCTAAAAAATGCTCAGCAACCTATATTTTTTTTCTTTGTTTTTCCTCATATTACACAATTATGAATGCAACAACACACATTATTCAATTATTATTCCACTTGTGGTAAATCAAACTGAATTTTATTCCCTGGAAAACAATGGATAAAAAGCCTCCCTCACTAAATCAGTTTTTGTCAAAAATTGTCAGTGATTAATAGTATTCAGCCAAAACCATGCAATTACTCTATCTAAATGTCACCAACATGATGGTCCAAAATCACATTGACATGTGAAAGCTGATCCATGATATTTTTTCAAGATACTACTTGCATGGAGTAAGTTAAATAGTGCATTATTTCTACATGCAGGTACGGATTTCGGGGTAACCCTAGACTCTGGTTGGTTGCCAAACCCAAAGTTGGAGAAAGGGAGGTAACTGTTACCCATGTCACTGAATGGATTGAGAAGAAGTTAGCTATAGAATTCCAGGTGAGCCATTTTGTGTTAACAAACCGATTGTTTATCGACCCTGTGCTCGTTAGATTTTTCTGCCCCATCCGAATTCTTTTTAGCAAATTTGGAGCTTTGGCAAATATTGGCTTGGACATAGTGACCCTAAAAATCGTAACACGTAGGTGGGAAGTTGAATAACAGTTTTTATCCCTCGGGCAATCCAGATACCAACTGTGGCCAACTAAGACCTTGGAATATGGTTTGGTGTGTTAATAAATCATTCCAAATCATGCAATTTTCTCTGAAATGTGATAAATCTGTTTATTCCATTGTTTCCACACTTCCATTCTCTAGTCTTGAATCCCCTCAGCATGGAGAGACAGGGCCTACACTTTTCATATGAGGTTACTGTCTGATATGGTCTGATAACCTATTATTATGTTTCTGAGAACAACCTTTACTGCAGAATCTGGGTTGATTGTCTTCAACAATTGCCACTTGTTTTGTGTCAGAGCTGGATTGCCTATTTTCCTGATGTGGAAGGCTAAATAATAATCTGTTCACATGTTCTGTTTTCAGCGTGTGTTTGTCATGCCTAATATGGATGATCTGGTCATTCCCCTGCTGATCTCTGGTCTGTCAACGGACTCTGTGCCTCCAGTGAACACAGCCCATCGTAACAACAGCACAGAAGTCTGATGGACCACATAGCTACGTCAATACCCCTGTGCTGCATGCAGTCTGTACACATGTACATGTACTTTGTGGTGTAAACTCTACGTGCATGGAACTGTTTTATCGCATTTCTAGTCCTCTAAATGCAGTCTGTGTCTTACTCACATAACGGGTGTGAAAGTTTAGAGCTAGTTGTGAAACTATATTATATATTAAAAGCTATGTGTGAATATTTCCTACTTTGATGTAATATTAGATGTATCAATGGACTTGTATGTTATTGCTGGGTTGGAAAGTTGTGCCATATTACTGATGGATTGGAAAGATGTTATGTTGAATATACAGGCCTGTGCTGTTACGGCGAATGGACGAATGCGAATGCGTTCGCCTGTCGGTTGCCCAAACGAATGTTTAGGAGACCTAAAACAGGTTACCTAAAGTAGTGCATATCGTTCACCTGGCGCGAAAATGTAATAATAAAGGTTAAAATCTTTAATATGTTCAAGAAAAATGATCGGGTCTCCAGTTCAAGTGAATTCCTGTGTCCTGATGAAAGAGATAACATATACCGTGTTGCAACCGCATGTAACAAGACGAGTACATATACAACTTCGGCAAGGCACACAACTACGACTACGTAATCCAATTGAAGGACAGCTTTTAACTGAATTGACCAATAGAATCTGCGATTGTATAACTTTTGCGGCGTAAGCAAACTCGTACTTTTCAAATGAACAACATACATCGAGTACTTGATCAAAACTTTGACAGTACCATAATCCAAAAGAACGAAACAGAAAGTAATTTTTAGGATCACTAAAGACGAAAGAAATTTTGAAGGCACAAAAGACCCATGATGTTATAAAAAAATGTATCAATAGATATTTCTTGCAATCTTTTATTTCCACTGACACGAAGCATGTGACATTGGCATGGTCGCACATGGCTTCAAAATGTCAGTGTCACAGGAAGTCAACTCTGAACTGAAATACAAGTAACGGTATTCGTAGTCTTTTGTAGATGTAAATTCCTACCAAGGCAATTGTTTGCCACTGAATGGTTCTGGTTTCAGAGTGTGAGATGACATAATGTCATTGAAAGAAAAGTAGTAAAGACATCATAATTTTTATGATAAAATAATGTGTTTATTTTCATTTTGTTTTCAAAGGAATACATCAATTAGATGCTGTCAATCAAACAGGTTACCCTAGGTGAACATAGGTTACCCTAATTTTCCCGTTAGGAGACCTATTTCAGGTTACCATTGGAGATTTTAGGTAACCCCTAATAGGTTTCCATATTAAATATTACAACACAGGCCTGATATATTACAGCTTGATTTGAAATGTGTGATACATTACAGCTGCATTGGAAAACATATTGTTAGCCATATAACTGTCCACTGGACAGGCACTTTAAAATTTGGACAGGCAAAAATTTGAAAATTTAATATGGGAGAGATAGGAGAAACAGGGGTGTAGACTGTCTAAATTTGAAAAAAATGTGATATTTGGAGAGGCAGTTCTCAAATCCTGGCTAACACCCTGTTGGAAAGGTGTGATATATCACCAGAATTACAGCTGGAATGGAAAGGTGTGATACCCCACAGCTGGGGGATAGAAATATTGTTACAGCTGAATTAGAAAGGTGTGCTATTGTTTCCGCTGGATTAGAAAGGTGTGCTATTGTTTCCGCTGGATTAGAAAGGTGTGCTATTGTTTCAGCTGGGTTAGAAAGGTGTGATATTGTTTCAGCTGGATTGGATCAGTGTTATGCTCTACAGCCATATTGGAACTTTTTAAAACATTAAAGCTAGGTTTGTCAGGTGTGGTATGTTACAGCTGGATAAGAAATTAAGGTGGAATATCATGTTGCCATGGTTACAGCAGGATTGAACAGTAAGGTGAGATGTGTTATAGAGTTGGATATAGATATAAAAGTGGAAGTAGCTAGGATGTGGATCAGTAGACGTCTCACCTTGTGGGGAAGTATCTTTAGCTGGATGTGATGCTGCAGATCATCATGTATTAGAGGATATATAAGATACATGTAGCTGGATTTTGGACAAGTGTGACACATTACAGCTGGGCGTAGGAAGGTAGAGCAGCTAGGATATGAAAAAGTTATGTCAGGATGTGGAAACTTAGAGATACTGATTACATTAGGATGTTAACGGAGCTGTGTCATTTTGTAGATATGATGTAACTACATGTAGTCCAACAGGCATAACTGGGAGGGAAAAAGCTAATGCAGCTAGGATGTGGAAAGATAACACTGATGTTCCATAACACTGGTGGTGGTGACTGAACTGCTACATACACATCCATTCAGGGTAAATCTAAGACCAGTAAGGCCAAAATTAAAAATTTGTTTGTTTGGGGTATTTTCATTTTTTTTTTCATTTCAAAGCTTCTGTCGCAGATTCAATCCCAGACTTGCACAAAATTCAAGTTAATCCTTTAACAATAGAGCTGCTCCGATAGCAAGTGTATGGAGACATGACTACCAGCGATTTGTTCTTCCACTCTCCATCCTTTCTGTTCAACATAGAAAATATTACCCTCTGCAAAATACAAGGCCTGAACTGTATTTCTCTTACCATGACCAGAACCAAGACCCTGGGTTATATACATGTACATGTAGCAAGGATCATATATTTAGTGTATTAATGGCTACATTCAGTAATAGTTGATATATTTTTGCCATTATAATGTACATATCACATGAAAATACTATTTGTAAGTGGCACTGTTTTGAACAATTGTATTGGCATTACAAGAAAAGGAAGCTGTGTGTATAGGAATACGTGAAGTATTTACAATGCACAAGTTATTCCAGGTTATGTACATGTAACATATACCACCCATACATGCAGGCATTCAAAGGGCTCTATGAAAAACTGATGATGAATCATTGTATGTACATGTATGATGTATTACTCAAATCTGATTCAAGCAGTTAGGCCAAATAATAAAGATTCTGGTTCTGGTTACCTGACCATTCTTAACAGGACATCTGATGGTCTAAAGATGCAGATTTACTAATACATAATAATAATAATAATAAGCTTTATTTCAAGAGGGTGGTACAATACTCAGTCAGCTACAGGCTGATCTACCCTGAGGCCCTCACACACACACACACATGTACAAAATCAGCATCAATAGAGAAGAATATTGACAGACATATATTCAGTAAAATAAAATAGTACTAATCAAACATTTTTCATATATTGAGTTCTAAAACTCTGCACTGAGGAAGCACTATGGCATTCTGGTTTTAGTGAATTCCACAAAACTGAACCAGAGTATGATAGAGACTTTTTGAATAGTTCAGAATGTGGAAGGGGAATTTTCAAATTGTTATTTGTGTGAGAACGGAGAATCCTATGACTAGAGATATTGTTCGAGAAGAGTTCTTTCATATAATGTGGGTAGTGATCATTAAGAGATTTATACACAGTAACAGCCTTGTGGTATTTTACATACTCTTCAATATTTTGCCAACCCAGAGTTTTGAATAACTCAGCTGTAGAAGTACTTTTGGTTTTGTTCAGAATAAGTCGAGCAGCAGTTTTTTGCAGTTTATTTACTCGATCCAGAAGATGTTTGGAACAATTTCCCCATATGGATATACAGAAGTTAATGTGAGGCAACACATAACCATTATAAAAAATCAGTCGAGTATTCTGTGGAAGTAAATTCCTGTGTTTTCTCAATATGGACAGCATGGAGGATATTTTATTGCAAATGGTGTCCACATGATTTTTCCATGATAAATTTTCCTGAATATGCAGACCGAGCAATTTTTGGCTTGACACTTTCTCAATTATAGTGTCTTCAACTGTGATATTGTAACTTTGCTGACCACTATTCTTGAGTTTAGCAGCTGTTCCTATTAACATTGACTTAGTTTTTTGGGGATTAATAATCATTTTATTGTCTCTGCACCACGTTTGAACACCCAACATGCCTTGGGTAAGTCTGTGTTCAATGACACATACAGATTTTGAGGAAGTGTGTACAGAGGTGTCATCAGCATACTTATCAACATCACAGCTGTTCACGGACAATACAATATCATTCAAATACAGTATAAATAAGAGGGGCCCAAGTATGGACCCCTGTGGAACACCGGAATTAACTCTTAAAGGACCAGAGACTGCTTTTCCAAGGGACACTCTTTGGAATCTTGAACTCAAATATGATGTAACCCATTGTAAAGCAGAGTCAGTAAAGCCATATATTTTCAATTTCTGCAATAGTAAATCGTGATCAACAAGGTCAAAGGCCTTTTTGAAGTCTATCATCACCAGACCAACTAGTTCCCCATTGTCTATAGCTTGATTCCAGCTTTCTGTGAGTTTGGTCATAGCAGTAAAACAGGAATGTTTGGGGCGAAAACCAGACTGATTTTTTGTAAGGAGATCATGGGATGAAATAAAAGTGTATAACCAGTCATAAACATGTCGTTCCAGTATTTTTGATAGGACAGGTAATATGGATATAGGTCTGTAATTTTCGGCCTTGTTTATAGACCCCGACTTGTGGAGAGGGTAAACTTTGGCTTCTTTCCATTGGTCAGGGGAAATGCCTGTTTGTATACTCAGGTTGAGGATTCTTGTTATAGATGGAGTTATTATGTCTGCTGTTACCTTTAGAAATTTAGGACTAATTCCATCCAGACCCGTACTTTTGGATGGGTCTAATTCACCAAGGTAGTTAAATACAAATGATTCAGTCACAGGTGGAATTGAAAAGGTATTACCAGGAGGAAGTTTTTGAGAAACATAGTCTTGAAGTTTGTTAAGAGTCGAACCAGGGGCACTGTTATCTTTTGGTAGTAGCCGTTCATAAGAGAAGACCTGCTTGTTGATCAGAGATGTTTTAACTTTTAATGGACACAATGACTATTTGTTAAACATTTGAAATAACATAATTAATTTTCAGCTAGAACATTATTCTGAGGCCCTGTGGGGCTTTCGAGGATTGACCTGGGAGGATGTTGTGAATAGATCTCAGCTGCTCAGACAGCTTGTCGTAAGAGGCGACCAACTGAGGCATCCAAGGGTTCCCCGGTGTGAAAAGGAATAAGACCCCTCCCGTGTGGTTCCCGGGTATGAAAAGGAATAGGACCCAACGTCGTGATATGACTGAAATATAGTTGAAAGCGACGTTAAATCTCATTCACTCACTCATTATTCTGAGATAAAAAAGTCTATTAGGCTATGATAGACCTGGGTCCCAAGAAAGAAGAAAGTGACCAGTAACTGCAATATGCTGAAGTTGGTAACACTGATAAATAAAATGATGTAAGTATGTATATTTTGGTTTAAACCTTCATAATGCTCTTTTGTTAAGTTGCTGCAGCAATGTATCTGTTTCTCACATTACAGAATGAATGGCTAATGATAATACAGCATCTCTTGGCCAATGCTAGATGTACATGTAGTTAATGTAAATACCTATTTTTGAAGATTTCACTCCGGTAATACATGTACTATATGTAGGTGATTATGTTTTTAGATATTTCTCGCAGATTTACTTGCATATATTTTATACAGGGTTAATGAATATGGTGCATATTATTATTATGTTTATTTTTTTTCTTTGGTTTAAAATACATGTGTACATACACATGTAGGATAAAAAGGTTAATTTGATATTAGGTGTTTACGTTGCATGTATTTGTCAGACCCAAGAGGCCATTCAAGTATTACGTACGAAAAAAATGGATTTTTTTACCCCCTCCCCCATTCCATACACAAAATTTAACCCAGCGTACACAGCAAAAATTCCTGATTTTTAAACCCCCTCCCCCTTGTTGCGTAAGTAATAATTGAATGCTCCCAAATAATCCGATGATATTCTGATACCGTTATAAGCTTACATGTCTGCAGCAATTAGATCACATGACTGATCCAAATAACATTTCTTTGGTTGCTGAGTTAGCATGGGAATAATTTTGATCTTTAAAAACTTTGAATGAATGCTGTGTTAATATGCAAATTATGTCACACATGTACAGTAGGTTAACCCTACCTGGTCTTGGGTTACCGGGGAGTGGTGGGTACTTATCGCTATCGGGGTCATTTTAGGCCTATTGGAATGACCCCCGAACAGAGGATCGTGGGTAAATTCAAAATGGTGGCCATGTGGGGTACCAGAATTTTCTTCAGATTTCTTCAAAATTTTAGCTTTTCTGCATGGAAAAGTGGGTAGAACCTCATTTATTTCATATCAGATTATTATTTACCAATTATGCAGTCTTTGTAAAGAAAATTCATAAATATAAAATTCGAAAAAATCTGACGGGGGAGGGGAAATCATTCAAAAAATGTCTTTTTTGAAAATGACGTCACGGTGACCATCTTGGATTTCTTTTATATTATCTAGTAGAGCTTGACGCAAGATATAGTGTGGTGAGTTTCAGCCCTCTAGCCTTGGGGATAGCTAAAGCTCTCTATACATGTGTACAATTAAACACTACTAGTATATATGTGTTACCTATATTTTTATTAGAATATTTATGAAAGTGTAATAATAGGTATATTTTTGTCATATAACACCTGCAACTGTCCGTGTTCTGTTGGTGATATCTTCCCCAGTATTAAAGACATATTATCTGAGGGTGATTTCCATTTGTCTCTCCATCCATTCGTGTCTGATCCCCAATGTAATGGGGAGACAAATGTGTTGGGTACCAAAATTGAGTGAAGGTCAGGGTCAGTGACTCCAAGATCAGGCAATTGTTAAAAATTGCAAAAACTTTGTGTGAACATACATTAATTATGGGACCAAAATTGAGGTCACAGTGACTGTTAGGTCTAGGTGACTAATCCCAATATCAGCAAGTGGTCAAGCTGAAATTGAAGTTTACTGAATTATTCAAACGTCATTGATGATTTTGTGCAAAAATTTATTACACGTGACCTTTTATTTTAAGTGTAGCAGAGAACCTACTTGTTCCATGGGCTAGCTCATCCTCGCGAGCCAGTGTATCAATCGATAGCTTACGAACGATGCACTGGCTTGGTTAGGTACCGATAGCAGTTCTGGATAAAAATAACTCGAGGGGTTTCCAATAAACCGAACTAATCAGTAAGCGCGCTGAAGCAGCTCATCAGCATTTCATCGCCGGCCAGGCTGCCTTTGAAGTTAGGTTGAAATCAACATCGGGTGTCAAAGCGAAACCGCAGCTAGGCTTCAGATACCGACGCGCTAATTCAAAACAACCGCATGGGATGAAATGTACGAGATTGTGTAATAGACGCAACGACTCGAGAACTCATCCAAATCACTAAAAAGGCCCAGGTAAACCCTCTGCGAGGATTTAGGATTACCTGCACTCAGAAACTGAAATATTGATCCTCCGATCTGATGCAGTTCAATGTGAGAGACACTTTCTGAATAGCTGGACTGTTTGCTTGGATTATGAAGTATTTTGCCTGTCCATGCTGTTGATGACAGCCTTGATTGTCAAGGTAGTTTCATGCCTTCAAGTACAATTAGTTACATAGCATTATTGGATGTTTCCAGTGTTGAACTGTCTGTAAGGTCTGTCCTTAATTCTTTTACACCGGTATTGAAATTTGTTATTCATATATTGGATTATCTGTTACATGTGTGTATAATAATGTTTCCTGTCTTTGACTGGTAGAAAATCTGTACATACATAGTGTCTATTGTTTGTATATATGTGAAGTATTGGTCAAAGGATTAGAGTTTATCATAATAACCAGACAATTCTATAGATTTATTTATTGTGTTTATATGTTAGATAAAACAAGGAGTGTAACTGTCAGAATATCTATAGGAGCATAATGAAGTTTTACAGAAACGAATGCGCATCATGGGATATCTAACGTGCATCATGGGATATCTAACGTGCATCATGCGATATCTAACGTGAATCATGAGATATCTAACGTGCATCATGGGATATCTAACGTGCATCATGGGATATCTAACGTGCATCATGGGATATCTAAAGTGCATCATGGGATATCTAACGTACATCATGGGATATCTGTCAAAGCCTGGGCAATCTAATTTTCAAAAAAGAAAATCCTGGATTTTCATTGGTCTGTGAAGAAACTTTGAAGAGAATCCAGGCAATCATATTCGTTTCTGTAAAGATTCCTTCATTACCTCCCTTTGTTAGTTATGACTGTTAAGAAATTCCAATCTGTTAATACCACCAATTGTCTTTCGAGTAACTGCTTTCGGGTATAAATGGTTTAGCCATGTTACATGTCGTGCAACACATTGTCAGCTCTGTATGGAAAAACTCGGTGATATGTATGGTGTGTTATAGAATCCTGATGTGGATGTTTTGTTAGCGCTTAGAGGTGAAATGCAAAGGTATTCCTATTTTCCTTTTTACATTCTTCGTGGATTAGTTAATGTTGGAACTATCAGCCAATACTTCTTTTGATTTTCTTGGAAATATTTGGTCTCCCAGTAGCTATAGAGAAGTGTTGGTATTTCAAGCCAGAATGATTTCAGAAATGAAATCAGCATGCTTATCTGCCCTTGATTGACATTGGTTTGTGATCTCGCATCAGTCCACCTGACTGGACGTCAATACTTGTAATGTTTAGTCTTCAAGAGGCTGGTCTGACATGATGTCATAATCAAGGAAAGCTAAGCGATAACAGTTTGCATATCGAAAATCAGCTGGACTTGGTGTACTAACTTTTTGAAGCCTCCAGCACACAAACTACTTCAAATTAAACAATGCAAAATAGACACCGATATTTCTACAGTATTCAGCCTATATGAAATATAAAAGGAAGAATACAAAAACCTTTTAACATTAAAACATGCTTATTAAATGCATCTTGCCAGTTGCTATACTCAATTGAATGAAAACCAGATGAAGCTTTTGGGGTTGGAATAGCCTGTCCTATACATGTAGCTACGTAATTCGTGTAAGACTAAGAGACCCCTACAATATCGTACAAAACTAATTTCATTGTTGTCATTTTCATGTTGTCTACTCTGTTAGGGGAATTTGAAGGGATCCAGCATCCTTCCGGTTTGTTGAATGCCTTGATCAAGGGCCAAGAACAACTGTCTTGTCAGTTGAAGTCTGCCACTTAACTAAACCAGAGTGTCCGACCACTGTATTCGAGATGTAAAAGAGAACATAGCCGGCCTTTAGTGGCTCTCTACAAGTAAATAAACCAATCCGAAAGGATGCTGTACCTCTTTGATATGTGAATGTTAGTGTTGATGAGTATTCAAAATAATATATTTTTCATTTGTGCTAAAATATCTGTTTTCCCTTGTGCAACAATCAACAAGACACTTTTTTATACTAGAGTTGTATTCATTTGCTTCCATGAGGACTTGTGATAAAAATGCCTTTTATAAATTTTGTTTGTACTTCAATGTTGAAAATAAATGGGCTTTATAAATCTCTGGAAAATAAATTTGTCTAAAAGGCTATATTGTTTTTGTCAGTCTGTCTCATCAGGTCGGAAACTGCCCATTGACATATAAAAGAACATCCCCCAGGCAATGTGATGAAATTTCCATAAGACCTCTGCCATTGACTGCGTGATTACATACCGGATGTGGACAGATCTCAGGGCTATGATTTGGTGCAACTCTTCAGTCTTAATATATAGGATATTATCTTTTCAATGGGAGGTCGTACATCAAAGCCTTGCTGATACATGTATCTGTGCAATATCTTAACTGCAGAATTTGAGCCTACACAAGCAACTTATTTTATCGTAAAATTTGCGAAGGAGGCCTTGAACAGTCGGTTGCCCACCTAATGGAACAGGTCTTGCATAAATTTCACCAGCTAGAGACTGAATGTGTGCAAACAAACTGAAAATGGCCCAAGTAAAACTTGCTGCTCCAAAACAACCCATGATGCATTATGCATAACATTGGAAGCCCTTCTCAGATGTTTACATCAGAAATGGCAGTGACCAATGACATACATGGAGAATGTTATGGGGCAGCAAGGTTGACTTGGGCCCAATAGTCCTGTTGGAGATATTGTGTCGACCAGCAAGATGGACCGACCAGGCTGACATAACCTTTGACCGAGGAGTAAAAACCAGTAGGCTTCTTTATGGCCATCACAATTCACATCTTTGAGCTGTACGGACAGAAGTCTTGATCACAATATACGATCTCATCTATCAACGGGCATATAACAGGAGGTAGCACTTAAATGGTGCGTTGAGCCCTCGGGCCTTGAGGGAAAATGACACGAGGTAGCACTGAAACGGTGCATTGAGCCCTCCGCCTTGAGGAAGAAGGGAAATAACTCTTGAGTTTGGACAATAAGTGCACATCCACAAGGTACTAAGTATGAAGAAAGTAAGTTTCAAAGTTGTTCAAGAAGCACTAAGTCCTACCAGAATGCAATACCTATTGGCGGACTTTGGTAAAGTGCAATAAATGTGACACAAATGATTAGGACAAGATAAAGCACTGTACCGGCACCATACCCATCTGCAATATACTAAGCATGTTTCATAGAAGTTTCAAAGTTGTTCACCAAATAGTAACCGGGATACGAACTGGACAAGAAAGTATTGACGGACTGGATAAAGGGACAGAACTCGGTGACAAATCATCAAAAAAAACAGACAGTGCAAATCTGCAAGGTACTACGGTAATTTCCCTCATAATTCAATCACAGGAAGTTCACTTTTCAACCGTTACCCAAGATATGGACTGGACAAGAGATTGTTGAATGCATGTACATGCCGATAAATTACAAGACCTTGCAGCCCGATGTGCTGAAGGGTAAAAGTTTGGTGTCTGTCACATTAACATACTCATGAAATACCTTTAATCATTCTAGAGAAACTTAACAGGACGTCAATATTACCATATTCCTAGAAAGGAATATTTCTAGATAGGGTCTATCATAGGTCCACATCTTTCGCCAGTGGCAGCCGTCACATTACACAATAAGCAAGCATTCTAGTAATCTATTCTGCTGTGGATGATGTGGACCTCTAGCTATGGTCTACTTTTTTTTCCTTTCTTTTTTTCTCCGCTTTATATACGCTCATCTATAGTCGAAGTTGTGTACAGTTCTGTCCACCTATTCATTCATTAACTAATTCTTTGATGTGATATTATATCCAGTTCCAGGTTATGGATTCATACCAAACTTTGGGTTTACCTTGCCCTTGGGTACAATAACCCTATGTATTTTGAGGTCAATAGTTCAAGGTCACAACACCCAAATCTAATCTGACCAACTTTACTCTCAGGTGTAGTCTTCCCTGTGTACCATTTGTCCTGTAGAGTTGTCTCCCCTGCATTGCTATGAAACATCTACATTCAGTAAAACTGTTGTGAAATAACAAGTGAGAAATGACTACATTGTAGTCAAAACCTGCGGCAGTGGCAATAATACAGTGAAAGGCATATCAGCGGAGATAGTGGTAAATGTAGAAAAAGCGCCATCTGCCAGTGTTTTCATGCCAAGGGAAGTAATTTTTAACTTCTAACCCACAATTGTAGGAATTGCGTAATAGGTCTGATACAATATATATATATTCACTTTCCCCGTTCAAAATCCAACGGTTTTGACTAGTCCGTGCCGTCTATTTTGAATTGACAGCCGAAGTCACAATGATTGCTTTGGCAATGTTTTGGTACAAGTATCATGTATGCCAAGTTTCAAAACATTCGGTTCAGCTGTTGCTTTTTGCAAATAAAAAAAGCTTTCAAATATTTGGAAAGCCAAATAAATTTCAAGGATTTAATCATAGCGCGAAAATCTACGCGCTTCAGTCACCCTTCTCGCTTACTTTGCCGAGCAAACTGGAAAATTTATATTTCCTTCAAAGTTAATTTTCAATGAATTTAGTATCAGGTCTATCTCTTTGATCTGTGAAACTATGGAAGGGGGTTGAAGGCTTTATCCAACTGTCCAAGAGGCATAATTACACTTTTCACTATTCAAATTGAGGCCTGTGACAGTATTGATATTTGATTAGAATAATTAATTAAGTTTCTGCATTTACGTGTGTAATCATCTGCAAACTGAATACCTTGACACTCTTTTCCATGCAGCAAGTCAATGGTTTGTTCCTAATTCTATATAAATGATTAACTATTTAATTCTTAGGAAATATCATCTCATGTTCGACCAAGTCTTTTCAAAGGTTGCTTATTTTATTAATTTCTTTTTTTTAAAATAAAATTCTGCAAATAAGAAACATTTCTAGTCCGTATCTATGGATATCTCCCTATATTCAATTCGCGAATATGTTTGTCACTAAGTCATTCCGAAGGTGATTTATGTGCGAAATGTCAGGGCTAGT
>JAVTVY010018632.1:0-70187 GCA_036873755.1 Hanleya hanleyi
GTATTGCGCCATTATTTCTAAGAACTCTGGCGTTGAATGTAGGTGGATATTGAAAAACTCAAAATGTCTTACGGAAGAACTTGATGCTAAAGGTCACATACCATACAGACATGTATCCACATGGGATTTCTCGACTCTCTATACTACAGTCCCTCATCAGGACCTTAATGACCGTCTAAGTTCATTAATAGTATCTGTGTTCAAGAAAACTGATCCTAGATATATTAATGTCAGAAGCCATAAAGCATTCTTTAGCTCTACTACATACAAGAGATATCATTCATGGGATGTTTCTTTGTTTATAGAGTTGCTTGAATTTCTCATTAAAAATATGTGAAATTTGGCAACACAATATATCAGCATAGGTATTCCGATGGGTACTAATTGTGCACCCCTGTTGGCTGACCTGTATCTGTTTTCTTATGAATATGACTATATGCAGGCGCATTCAAAAACCGATCCATTCAAAGCCCGTTCCTTCTCATTCACCAAACGCTATATAGACGATCTTCTCGCTGTGGATAATCGCTATATAAATGTCGCAGTGAAGGATATATATCCACCTTCACTGGATTTGAAGGAAACTACAGATAGCCCTACAGGCACATCTTATTTAGATCTCTACCTCTATAAAAATGAAGCGGGCATTCTCTCTCGTCGACTTTATGACAAAAGAGATGATTACAATTTCGACATCGTAAACTATCCCTTTCTGGACAGTAATATTCCAGTGGGACCTGCATATGGCGTATACATTCGCTTAGTAGCATTTGCTAGATCCTGTGTTAAATGTGACGATTTTAATCAACGTCACAAAACACTGGTGCAGAAACTTAAAAAACAGGGCTATTCCACCAAGCGCCTACATTCAAAGTTTCTCAAATTTGGCGATACAGATCGCATGTTGATAGCAAAATACGAACGTAGAGTGCAAGATTTATGGCGCTACGTTTCGTAACTTGTGTCTAATTCCGCTTAACCCGGGGCTAGGGGCCGTATGAACCCATGTACTTCAAGAACCTCATGGTACTCATATGAACAGTCACAATCAAAGCGTGACTGAGATACATCATTCTTTAGATGACGACTTTATAACGATTATTATGGATTAAGAATACTGATCAGCGATACGGATTTTATATTTTTGGAACATCATGATGTCTTGCCGGCATCATTGAAAACTGTTGACCGCTTCTCTCTTGCAGAAAACTAGCCTATGTTTTTGTATACTATGATTGCCTTTTACCCCTCAGCCCATAGGGCTGTGGGGTCTTGTCGTTGCCATGTACGTACGTCCGTCCGTCCTGGCTAGCGTCCGTCCGTCAACATTTTCTTGTCCGCTAAATATCTTCAGATCTACGAAGTCGGGCGTGACCAAACTTTGGTGAGAGCTTCCTGAATGTTGACAGATGAAATGATTAGATTTTCAGATGGCTATGATGATGTCATGATTTTTAATTATTTTTTTTATTATTTATTGATGGCATAGCTTTTGCACTGTTATCTATGCCCATCAACATGTCCTTGTCCGCTGAATATCTGCAGATCTATGAAGTCGGGTCCGACCAAACTTTGGTGAGAGCTTCCTGAATGTTGACAGATGAAATGATTAGATTTTCAGATGGCTATGATGATGTCATGATTTTTTTAAAAAAAATTATTATTTATTGATGGCTTAGCTTCTGCACTGCTATCTATGCCCATCAACATGTTCTTGTCCGCCGAATGTCTGCAGATCTATCAAGTCGGGCCTGCCCAAAATTTGGTGAGAGCTTCCTGAATGTTGACAGATGAAATGATTAGATTTTCAGATGGCTATGATAATTTCATGATTTTTTATTTTTTTAAATTTTTTAATTTATTGATGGCTTAGCTTTTGCACTGTTATCTATGCCCATCGGGAACCCTTGGTTGCATGTTTCGTTGTGAACTTTGAAGGTTCCCTGATACAAGAAAGCCTGGTCCATTCATGATTATTATTGAATGAAGGACAACATTTTTCTTAAATTTTGCTATTAAATCATTCTATTCTACATCATATGATTTATTCTAAAACTTTTGCATGAACCATATTTGTGTCCACACATTTAACTGGTACAACATAATGTTTGAATTTTTGTCACCAAACATGTTACTGTACCTTGGAAATTATGTAAAACGAGTGATTAGGAGAGTCCATTTTTAGCCTGACTGTGTGCAATTTTGAATCAGTTTGCATACCTGGAGCTCCCCCCAAATAATGATAAGGGTTGGCCTGTGTTAATAAGTGTGTTTACTTGTTATCACACTTGTGCAATGCATAAATTGCCACTGATAAAGCTACACTTCCTTGCATGCTGTAATCCCAGCACATCACTCACGTGAAACCGAAGTCTGTTATATACGGTATCCAGGGATTTTTGCAGGTTCCGATCCCAAACTCCCAGTTCCTTTTCGTAATTCATTATTGAGGGTCCAATTTTTTTAAGTGAATTTCGGCGCAAAGAGCCTGTGATCAATCACAAAACAAAGGTTTATTAACATGAAATTCAATACCGGTACCCAGCTATGCAATCGGATCGATATTGAGGCTTTCAGAAGCTTTTTCTAGGAGTATTTCCTTCAGAAATCTTTTCAAATTGAACAAAAACAACACTTTCATTTTTTGTTTCATTTGAGTTTTGGGTGCCCATATGTTTTCCAAAACTAAACTGGCTCTAGATGCAGCCCTGATCCTACTTGACTAAAAAGAAAAACAGGCTGAGGGGTCCACGCACCTTTTAGGTGCTTGCCTGCAATTCATGTTTGAATTTGGTGCTAATACTGTTATATGGAAAATGGAATAGGTCTTTGGATTATGGACGCGGATATTCTCTAATGGACGACGGCTGGATTATGAATGACGGACTAGACGCTTGTAATTCATTGCCTTCAACCCACAGATTTTATACTCGTTATGATTCCTTGTATTTTGGCATCCCTCAGTTCATTTAACTGGCTCTGTTTCCTCTAACAGTGTTATTCTACTTTTATCTCCCCCCATATTGATAGCTGTTTCTTCATATTTCTTCTTTTAAAGCTTCGGTATTTTTTCGAGTTCTGTTTGTTTTTTGTGTTTGCCTTCTTCTTTCTTGAACTATGTTTTATGTTCTCATCTCGGATTTTCATCAGTAGGGTCTCTAAGAATAACCGGGCATGTAGTTGTAGTTGCCGATTTTTTGCTAGTATATTAGTTAGGTCTTCTGGATTATGTGGAGTTGCAAAATATTCTTCGTTTGTTTCGTCGATTACTTTTTTAACTAGATCTATGTAGATTTTATCTATTAACCGGGAGCAATTTCCAGTTTCACTTGCAGCGTTCAGTTTTGCTGAATTTGCATTTGATTAGGTAAGACATTACGTTAATTTATTATATTGAATATATTGTAGCGTGGTCGGTCGGTAAGCAGTCGGCTGTCCACAGTCACGAGTCAAGGGTTCGTGGTTGAGCAGTTACAGATGGCTATGGTTATGGAGCCTATGGACCATAAATCAAGTTGATACTGATTTTCAACAACAATAAACACAGTTTTATTCATTCAAATACAATGTGTAGTTTGGTTGTTATTTGGTTGTTGTATTATCCATGTAGTGACCAATATTGGTAGTTGACCAGTGTCGTTGGTTAGCCAATAGATGACCAGTGGTGTTGGGTTACCAAGTATGGGACGACCAGTGTAGTTGGTTAGCCAATAGATGACCAATGGTGTTGGGTTACCAAGTATGGGACGACCAGTGTAGTTGGTTAGCCAATAGATGACCAATGGTGTTGGGTTACCAAGTATGGGACGACCAGTGTAGTTGGTTAGCCAATAGATGACCAATGGTGTTGGGTTACCAAGTATGGGACGACCAGTGTAGTTGGTTAGCCAATGGATGACCATGGTGTTGGGTTACCAAGTATGGGACGACCAGTGTAGTTGGTTAGCCAATAGATGACCAATGGTGTTGGGTTACCAAGTATGGGACGACCAGTGTAGTTGGTTAGCCAATAGATGACCAGTGGTGTTGGGTTACCAAGTATGGGACGACCAGTGTAGTTGGTTAGCCAATAGATGACCAATGGTGTTGGGTTACCAAGTATGGGACGACCAGTGTAGTTGGTTAGCCAATAGATGACCAATGGTGTTGGGTTACCAAGTATGGGACGACCAGTGTAGTTGGTTAGCCAATAGATGACCAATGGTGTTGGGTTACCAAGTATGGGACGACCAGTGTAGTTGGTTAGCCAATAGATGACCAGTGGTGTTGGGTTACCAAGTATGGGACGACCAGTGTAGTTGGTTAGCCAATAGATGACCAGTGGTGTTGGGTTACCAAGTATGGGACGACCAGTGTAGTTGGTTAGCCAATAGATGACCAATGGTGTTGGGTTACCAAGTATGGGACGACCAGTGTAGTTGGTTAGCCAATAGATGACCAATGGTGTTGGGTTACCAAGTATGGGACGACCAGTGTAGTTGGTTAGCCAATAGATAACCAGTGGTGTTGGGTTACCAAGGTATGGGTCGACCAAAGTTGTTGGTCGACCAATAGACGACCAATGTAACTGTAGGCTGACCAAGGTGTTATTAAGTTGACTGTTTGGTGGGCGACTGTAGGAATAACAGACTTCAGACTTCAGACTTCTTGGTGTTGGTGTTGGTGTTGGTGCTGAACAGTTGGTGTTCAGCAATGGGTTTGTCCCAAGACCCAGAGATGTTTATTTGGCTGTTGGCGAATTGTAAGATCAATCTATGGTCGACCAAGTTTGTTGGTCGACCAATGGACGACCAATGTTACTGTTACGTGTTGGTCGACCAAAATGCTACCAAGTTGAAGGTTGGTTTACCACTGTATGACCAACAGTTGATGTTTGTTTGGCTGTGGCAACTTGTACCTTTATTATTCTGGTCGTTGGTCGTTCTTATAGTCAGGTTCCTGATTCTTCTTATTTGGAGATCTTCCCAGTATTGAGTCCCAGACAGGACTGCCGATGCCCGCACTGATGACGTAATTTATAGAAGATGACCGGAAGTATAGCTCGACCAAGTGCTGCTCGTTCATTGGCTGGTGGTAGCCAGCTGTCGATCGTTGATTGGTCAGTATATGACATCAGTCTTCACCATAAGACAACATGGCGATCACTGAGCTGATCGTCAAAACCAGAGGCTCTTTGGAACTAAAAAAAACTAATTTAGCTTCCCCAGACATCGTTATCACGTACAAGAAGGATAGTTGGGTACTTCAGGACTTCTAATTTCATGCTGGATGCAGGTAAGTTTCTGGGAAACTCTGGATTCTTCATCTCGGACATCGTTTGTTTCGTTGTTGTTGTTGTAATCTCGTCGGCACGAAATTCGCCACACTACCCCCACCCAATCAAATATGTTCGTCCCGAACATAAGAATGGTCCACACCAAATTCAGGTTGGTTCAATAAGAAATTTACTTCAAAATATACCTTGTTTTGTACATGACATGCATTGGTGAACAAATTTTAACAGTCATCTTGCAACAGTACGCATCACCATTTCGGCATTAAAATCTTGAAACATATGTACATAAGGACCTCGAATCTAATAACTGTCAATCAATGAAATGGAAGGAAATTTCAGTATGTACAGTCCAAATCAGTCCGTTTGCGTCCCAGTTTCGCGGGTTACACGTGACCATGGGTCTTGTACCCAAGTGGCCCTCAGCTCGTACACCGTTCCATCTGGTAGTACAGCACGCTCGGTCCTCATTATGGAACTGATCCCTGGAGGCACATGCTGAACCTGACGGGAGGAAGGAATACCGGACATCCCGATCGCTTCTCTTCTGATCACTCTCATAGGAAGGGCTGGGAAAGTATCGGAATATAAGCTTGGAGCCCCAAGGAAAAAGATCCTTGGGTCACCATGTAGGTGTTCGTACGTCAACCCCCTAGGTACTGTTGGCTCTAACGGTATCGGGTCATATGCGGGAGCCTGTGGTATAGTCTCCACCACCTGTACTGCGGAAGGTGCACTTGGTTGTGTAGCTGATTTCGGGGTGGGTGACTTCACGACCTCCGGTCCAGGTGGTGATTTTTGGGGTGTTGCAAAGAGGCTTATGCACGGCTCATCTCCATCCAAGGTATCTGCTATTGATGGTTCCTCAGTTTCTCCTCTATCACTCCTGGAAGAGCTTGATGATGAAGAGGAGCTACTGGATGATCTAGAAGAGTTGGATGAAGATGAAGACGATGATGACAACCGCCTTGCCCTGGAAATCCTATTTATAGGTCCTGGTGATGGTGTCTTGGCGTCAAGTGGGACAATGGATGTTGGGGAGGGCGTCCTTTCCCGTGGTGTAGCCTTAGCCTGAGGTGGTGTCTTTGTCCGTGGTGGTGTCTTTGCTCGTGGTGGTGTATTTTCCCGTGGTGGTGTCTTTGCTCGTGGTGGTGTCTTTTCCCGTGGTGGTGTCTTTTCCCGTGGTGTTGTCTTTGCTCGTGGTGGTGTCTTTTCCCGTGGTGGTGTCTTTTCCCGTGGTGTAGATTTGCTTTTGGAGCTGGAGGTCTTCTTTGCTGGAGGTATAACATGATGAATGGAAGAAGCCGGCCTTGTTGGTTTCGTTGCGGCCTTCGACTGCTCGCTGTTGTTATCCATTACCATTGATGTCTTGAATGTGGTGTCCTGTCGTCCAGTCGTGGAGGTCTTTTTGGGGATAACATAATCCTTGGGTATCCTGGTAGGCTCGTAAATAACTGATTTTGGTTTTGTTGTGGTCTTGGATGTGGTTGACTGGGCAGAAGCTGAGGATGAGGGATTGCTGGTGGACTTAATTGTTTTGGGTTTGGTTTTGGTTTTGTCAGATGGTTTGCTGGTGGTCTCTGATGGTGTGCTGGTTGTTTGGGTGGAGGATTTCTTCGCCGGTTTGGCAGATGGTTTCTCCTTGTCTTGTCCATTACTGGCCGATTCATGGCGTTTCTCAGGGGGGTGGGGGGAATATTCCCTCCTCCTTTTGGTACCACGGCTTTGTTCTTCATCCGGGTCGGAGTGCTGACGTTCCATATGCTGCTTCAAGAGGTACATCCGAGAAGCGGGAACCTCGAAGTCACACTCACTGCACCGCACAGTTGGTCCATGAGTGTCCCGCCTATGTCTCACCAACTGGGATCGCTCATGGAAGCTTCTAGGGCAGAGGGGACATTGCCAGTACCGTTCCTCATGATCACGATAAAGATAAAGATAATCCCTATTGAGTTTTGTGAGAGTAATATACTGATATTTTAGTTTTGTCCCAAGGCTCCCGAACCATCCGCCATCACCACACTCAATGTGATTGTGTCTTTTTCAGCCAGTTAGGTGTCGACCCATGATATGGTTTTAGTCGGTTGTGATGCACAACCTTAGCTTTAGTAGTAGGACCCTTCTGTATTCGGTATATTAAGTCTGACAGTCTCTTAGTCACTAGGAATGGTCCAATCCATGGCTTCTGTAACTTCGGAGATATTCCCCTTCTTCGGCGGTTGTCATGCAGCCATACTGCCTCCCCAGTTTGGTAGACACGTTGGTTAGCTCGCCGGTCATAAACACGTTTCTGGCGATCACTGGCCGCCTGCATGTTTTGACGGGATATCTCGTGAACTTTCCATAGCTTCTCTCGTGTTTCCTGTACATAGTCCACATCACTGACTTCTCGCTTCGCTTCTGGTGGTGGACCAAACTCGAGATCCACCGGTAGTGTAATTTCTCGACCAAACATCATCAGGCATGGGGAGAGCCCGGTACTTTCGTGTTTGGATGACCTGTAGGCTAACATTAACATGGGTAATGTCTCGTCTCAGTTCCGTTGGTCGGCCGCAACAACTTTTCTGAGCATTTCCTCCAGAGTCCTGTTGAAGCGCTCAACCAGTCCGTCACTCTGTGGATGATATGATGTTGTCCTCGCTTTGGCAATCTGCAGTTTGTCACACAGTCCCTGGAACAACTTAGATTCAAATTGGGTGCCCTGGTCAGAATGGATCTCAGAAGGTAGACCAAATCGGCAGAAGAATTCATCCATGGCAATTTTAGTAATTGTTTCTGCTTCCATGTCAGGCATTGGGAATGACTCTGTCCATCGCGTGAAGTAATCAGATAGTACGAGAATATATTTATTCCCTCGTCTAGTCTCTGGTAAAGGCCCTAAAATGTCGAGAGCAATCCTCTCTAGTGGTCCTCCTGCCAGGTACTGATTCATAGGTGCGATGAACTTTTTTGCTGGAGCTCTACATGCTTGGCATTCCTCACATTTCCTGATCCACTCTGCTACATCTTGTTGATATCCCACCCAGTAGAATCGACCATGCATCCGAGCAACAGTTTTGTTTATTCCAAGATGTCCTGAACCAAAGTCGTTGTGCATGGCTTTGAGAATGTCATTTCGCCAAGATCTGGGAACAATAAGCTGCCAGGAAGATTGTTCCCCATCTCCAAACCATTGCCGGTAGAGGACGCCATTTCTAAGTTCAATGCGGTCCCATTGGCTCCAATATGCTTTTGTTTCTGGACTTTTTGCTGATACATTCGGCCGTTTGCCGGTCTCTTTCCATGCGATGACAGGAGATAAAGAGGTGTCTTGGTTCTGGGCATTTCTAATTTCCATGACGGATTTACCATCCAGCCAACCCAGATGACGGTTGGAGTCCTTCTGCTCTGGAGCAGTGTTTGGTGATCTTCCGGATCTTGTCATTACTCTCATGGTGTTAATATCCTGGGTGTCCTTCTGTTCTTGTCTTGTGCAGTAGGCACAAGTATCACATGGAATGCGTGAAAGGCCATCAGCGTTTCCGTGTTGCTTGCCAGCCCTGTGTTCCAGCTGGAAGTTGTAGGTGTTCAGAGTCTCGATCCAACGAGCTGTTTGTCCCTCAGGGTTTTTAAACCTCATCAGCCATCTCAGGGCACCATGGTCAGAACGAACCAAGAACTTCAAGCCATAAAGATAGTGGTGGTAATGTTTCACAGCTTGAACCACAGCCAACAGTTCTTTCCGGGTGATGCAATATTGCCGTTCTGCTTTTGTGAGTGTTCTACTGAAGTAAGCAATAACACGTTCCTTCCCTTCAACATCCAACTGTGACAGGACAGCACCAATACCTATGTTGCTGGCATCTGTGTCTAGGACGAATGGTTTCTCAGTGGATGGATAAGCCAGTATGGGTGCCTCGGTGAGTGCAGTTTTCAGTCTTTCAACTGCGTCTTCACACTCTGATGTCCACTTGAAGAGATTCCCTTTCTCCATTAGCTTGTGCAAGGGTTTAGCTGTATCCGCAAAACCTTTAACGTAACGCCTGTAATACGAGCAAGTCCTGATGAAAGCTCGCACTTCTGTAAGACTTGTGGGCCTAGGCCATTGCTTCACAGCACTAATTTTGGATGGATCTGTGGATATTCCCACACTTGAAACGATGTGTCCCAGAAATTCGACTTCTTTCCGGAACAAATGGCACTTCTTGGGCGACAATTTCAAACCAGCTTCCTCGATCCTACACAGGACTTCCTTCAGCCTAGCTAGATGGGTCTCGAATGAGTCGGAGAATATAATTATGTCGTCCAAATACAGCAGACAAGTCTTCCAGTTCAGTCCAGAGAGAACAGCTTCCATTAGGCGTTCGAACGTTGCAGGGGCGTTGCACAGACCAAAAGGCATAACCTTGAATTGATAGAGGCCACATGTTGTGGTGAAGGCAGTTTTCTCAACATCTTTTGGGTCGACGTCAACTTGCCAATATCCACTCTTCAGGTCCAGTGTTGAAAACAATGTTGAACCTCGAAGTGCATCTAGGGAGTCGTCTATTCTAGGTATTGGATAAGAGTCTTTTTGTGTTGCCAGATTCAAGAGTCTATAGTCCACACAAAATCGGAGAGAAGCATCCTTCTTCTTCACGAGAACAACTGGTGCGGCCCAAGGACTTGTTGATTCCTCTATTATACCCTTTTTCAACGTTGACGAAACTTCATTCTCAACATCTTGACGTTTGGAGAGTGGTAACCGTCTAGGATGCATCCTGATGGGAGCAGTATCACCAGTGTTGATTGAATGCTTGACGATGTTGGTTCGACCAAGGTCATCTTTGTCTCTGGCAAAGGCTGTCTGGTGGTCTGACAGGAGTTTCTGAACTTGGTCCCGTTCTTTTGGCATTAAGTTCTGAACGGCGGCTTGGTATAGGTCTCCAACATGGGAAGGTACTTCTCCCTTACTGATTGCTAAATGATTCAGTCTGCCGTGTTTTATTTCCCTATCTTCATTATAGTCAACTACGCTCTCTATTGGTTGACAAGTGGCTATGTGTGTATCCCTGTATAACGTCTTTGGTTGGTCGTCAAAATTTGCCACTCTTAAGGGGATACATCCCGTGCTTGGATCTACAACAGCTCTGGCCAGCATCATGCCCTTGGATTGCACAAAAGTTTCACTTACTTCCACCACACCAGTCATGATAGTTGAGGAATCATCACGGATGTTACCAGGTATCACTGTCTCACTGTTTGGTGGAATAACGACGGTTTCTCCTACAGATACTCGGAAGATGGAAGGCAAGCGACTCTCCAGAACACAGGGCACGAGTCTGTCGTTTACTGTCAAAGTACCAACACCCATATTGAGGTTACAGTTATGTCCCTGCAAGAAGTCATAACCCAGTACGGCAGGAACATCTATGTCAGCAATGAGCATCGTTTGTTGTGCTGTCATGTCTGCAAGAAGTGTAATTGTCACGGTAGTTTGTCCCAAAATTTTCACTAGTCCACCATCTGCCATTTTTATGTGACCACAACCAGGTTCTATTGGAGGTCGACTCTCTGTTGGTATGGCGTGGTATTTCTTTGGATGCAAGACCGAAATTGACGACCCAGTATCAATCAGACAATTCACTTTTACCCCATTGACCTGTGTTGGTAGGAAAAGACCATCATGATTTTGCTTACTAAATTGCTCTGTATTGGGCCCAATATTTTGAGTCTTAGCTGGAGTCTGGCCCTCGGCACCAGCTACTGGCCATTTCCCGACTGGGAAGTACTTAATTGGTTACCACGGGGTTGCCCATTATGGCTGTCATTTTCAGCTGCATTATTCCTGAACTGTTGTTGCTTTCGCTTCCGGCATTCAGCCTTCCAGTGCCCCTCGATTCCACAAAAATGACATTTTCCAGGTCTTCTACGTGCTTTGTAGCCCTTAGTTTCGACAGTTGTCAAACTGGTCTCAATCCTGGCAAGTCGTTCCGACAGATTGTTCATTAATGGGTCATTACCATGGTTCCCTTCATTTACATCCAAATTGGTTGTGTCACCAGTCAGTGATTCACGCTGCATTCTCAATGTCATTCCCTGTGACTTGCGCTTTCTTGCATTTTGAAAAGCTTCATATTCTAGTGCAATCTTAACTGCTTCTTCAAGGCTTCCTGGTTTGCCCTGGTAAATGGACCATTCTAGTTCAGAGTCATTCAAGGAATCTATGAAACCGTCTCGGGCTAATTTCTCCCGTGTTTCACTTGAGGCTACTGGGTAGGCTTTACGAACCAACTTCTTTATGTCTTGGGCTAATTCAGTCAGCGGTTCAGATTTCTTACGCAGACGATGCTTCATTTGTGCACGGAACATCTCAGATTGGTTCTCAGGTTCAAATCTGGACGTAAGAGCAGCTACTAGCTCCCTATAGTTTCTGCGTTGGTGAGGTTCTAGGTCACTGAGGATGCCTTGTGCTCGTCCACGTAAACTTGTTGCTAGTTCCAATGCCTTGGTGGCATTGTCCCATCTATTTATTTCTGCTACCATTTCAAAGTGTACAAGATGATCATGCCATCCCGCTGATCCATCGAATGTTGCAGGATTCTTTGGTTTTCGGTATCTCTGAAAATCTCCTGAAGCTTGATAACTGCTGTAGTGGTTATTATCCCTGGTCTCCTGATCATGAGCATTCTCCCCATAACCTATATGGTGGCCTGGCCTTCTTGTGCTCCCAGTCCTGGAAAGTCTTTCAGACACATGACCAAGTGGTGCATCTTCAACATGTCCGAATCGTTGATCCTGCCAACCCGTCCGTCCCCTAATATTTGGTTGACCCACTGCTGATCTATCGGTGGCATGCTGGTTATTTCCCTGCCTGGGTTCTTCGTCGTCTCCAGTTTGCCTGATTGACATAAGTCGTCTGTCCTGCTCAGAGTCACATAGCTGACCTCCGGATTGACTGGGATATGGGGACCGTCCATCCCTCACATCAGGGCTTACTTGGTAAATCTCACGACGTGACCCTCCCGAGTTTATTTGGCTAGCCGAACGTGCCAGGGAAATGTGCGGAACATCAACCTCCGTTGATTTGTTCAGGAGCTGGTCCACAACACTGTTTGACTGTTCAAATTCTTTGATTTGTTTTACCACCTCTCTCTCCGTCTGACGGAGATTCTCCAGGGATTCCTTCAGTGCCTGCAAATCTGCTGATTTATCACTATCACTAAGTTGTGATGAGTCCTGTCTGGGAAAGATAGTACTCAGGTTGTCTCTCACTCCCGAAGAAGGTTCATCTAGATTTTCCATTCTAGAAAGGTTCAACTCCACTTCACTGTCATCAAAATCCTCACCAAGTATGTGTTTATCTATTGGTTTTTTACCGCTAGAGTAGTCTCCCTTTGCTTTGTCTGTTGGTGAAAAGCGTGAAGCCATCTTTCTGTTCCGGGCTATGTAGGGTTCAGTTTCCAATATAATCCCACTGTGGTGCCACCAATTGTAGCGTGGTCGGTCGGTAAGCAGTCGGCTGTCCACAGTCACGAGTCAAGGGTTCGTGGTTGAGAAGTTACAGATGGCTATGGTTATGGAGCCTATGGACCATAAATCAAGTTGATACTGATTTTCAACAACAATAAACACAGTTTTATTCATTCAAATACAATGTGTAGTTTGGTTGTTATTTGGTTGTTGTATTATCCATGTAGTGACCAATATTGGTAGTTGACCAGTGTCGTTGGTTAGCCAATAGATGACCAGTGGTGTTGGGTTACCAAGTATGGGACGACCAGTGTAGTTGGTTAGCCAATAGATGACCAGTGGTGTTGGGTTACCAAGTATGGGACGACCAGTGTAGTTGGTTAGCCAATAGATGACCAATGGTGTTGGGTTACCAAGTATGGGACGACCAGTGTAGTTGGTTAGCCAATAGATGACCAATGGTGTTGGGTTACCAAGTATGGGACGACCAGTGTAGTTGGTTAGCCAATGGATGACCGATGGTGTTGGGTTACCAAGTATGGGACGACCAGTGTAGTTGGTTAGCCAATAGATGACCAATGGTGTTGGGTTGCCAAGTATGGGGCGACCAGTTTAGTTGGTTAGCCAATAGATGACCAGTGGTGTTGGGTTACCAAGTATGGGACGACCAGTGTAGTTGGTTAGCCAATAGATGACCAATGGTGTTGGGTTACCAAGTATGGGACGACCAGTGTAGTTGGTTAGCCAATAGATGACCAATGGTGTTGGGTTACCAAGTATGGGACGACCAGTGTAGTTGGTTAGCCAATAGATGACCAATGGTGTTGGGTTACCAAGTATGGGACGACCAGTGTAGTTGGTTAGCCAATAGATGACCAGTGGTGTTGGGTTACCAAGTATGGGACGACCAGTGTAGTTGGTTAGCCAATAGATGACCAATGGTGTTGGGTTACCAAGTATGGGACGACCAGTGTAGTTGGTTAGCCAATAGATGGCCAATGGTGTTGGGTTACCAAGTATGGGACGACCAGTGTAGTTGGTTAGCCAATAGATGACCAATGATGTTGGGTTACCAAGTATGGGACGACCAGTGTAGTTGGTTAGCCAATAGATAACCAGTGATGTTGGGTTACCAATTATGGGACGACCAGTGTAGTTGGTTAGCCAATAGATGACCAGTGGTGTTGGGTTACCAAGTTTGGGACGACCAGTGTAGTTGGTTAGCCAATAGATGACCAATGGTGTTGGTTACCAAGTATGGGACGACCAGTGTAGTTGGTTAGCCAATAGATGACCAATGGTGTTGGGTTACCAAGTATGGGACGACCAGTGTAGTTGGTTAGCCAATAGATAACCAGTGGTGTTGGGTTACCAAGGTATGGGTCGACCAAAGTTGTTGGTCGACCAATAGACGACCAATGTAACTGTAGGCTGACCAAGGTGTTATTAAGTTGACTGTTTGGTGGGCGACTGTAGGAATAACAGACTTCAGACTTCAGACTTCTTGGTGTTGGTGTTGGTGTTGGTGCTGAACAGTTGGTGTTCAGCAATGGGTTTGTCCCAAGACCCAGAGATGTTTATTTGGCTGTTGGCGAATTGTAAGATCAATCTATGGTCGACCAAGTTTGTTGGTCGACCAATGGACGACCAATGTACGTGTTGGTCGACCAAAATGCTACCAAGTTGAAGGTTGGTTTACCACTGTATGACCAACAGTTGATGTTTGTTTGGCTGTGGCAACTTGTACCTTTATTATTCTGGTCGTTGGTCGTTCTTATAGTCGGGTTCCTGATTCTTCTTATTTGGAGATCTTCCCAGTATTGAGTCCCAGACAGGACTGCCGATGCCCGCACTGATGACGTAATTTATAGAAGATGACCGGAAGTATAGCTCGACCAAGTGCTGCTCGTTCATTGGCTGGTGGTAGCCAGCTGTCGATCGTTGATTGGTCAGTATATGACATCAGTCTTCACCATAAGACAACATGGCGATCACTGAGCTGATCGTCAAAACCAGAGGCTCTTTGGAACTAAAAAAAACTAATTTAGCTTCCCCAGACATCGTTATCACGTACAAGAAGGATAGTTGGGTACTTCAGGACTTCTAATTTCAGGCTGGATGCAGGTAAGTTTCTGGGAAACTCTGGATTCTTCATCTCGGACATCGTTTGTTTCGTTGTTGTTGTTGTAATCTCGTCGGCACGAAATTCGCCACAATATCCGCACTGGTTAGACAAAAATCAGGGCATTACTTTTCAGTCATCAATATAATCCTGCTTTTCCATCATCTCTAGAAGGACTTATCTCGGGATTGGTCTCTAGAAGGACTTATCTCGGGATTGGTCTCTAGAAGGACTTATCTCGGGATTGGTCTCTAGAAGGACTTATCTCGGGATTGGTCTCTAGAAGGACTTATCTCGGGATTGGTCTCTAGAAGGACTTTTCTCGGGATTGGTCTCTAGAAGGACTTATCTCGGGATTGGTCTCTAGAAGGACTTTTCTCGGGATTGGTCTCTAGAAGGACTTTTCTCGGGATTGGTCTCTAGAAGGACTTATCTCGGGATTGGTCTCTAGAAGGACTTATCTCGGGATTGGTCTCTAGAAGGACTTATCTCGGGATTGGTCTCTAGAAGGACTTTTCTCGGGATTGGGTTGCTAGCATATTTATAGATTTATAGATATCTGGATGTTCCGGTCACCTCAAATAATTACCGATGGGTTGCCGATGTTTCCAACTTTCTTTTCCATAAAATCGTAAAAAGATGCTTTATCAGTATTCGGGCCGTATACATTAACGATAGTTACTGGGGTTTCTTCAATCTCTGCCCAGGATTAGATGACTTTTATTGATAAGCTTTTCAAACACTTCATGATGAGTGGTATAGAATGAGTACACTACATCAGAAAGCCTGACTGTATATTTCACAGTATATGTATGATTAGGAAATGTATTCATTATACAACTGACTATGCAATTAGATCTATACATTTCACGGTTGAAACCATAACATCTGCATTTTATGGCTTCGACCGTGAATCTATCTTCATTTCCTATAACTTATATAACCTTCTTTTGTTATGTCACGGATTATATATATGTATGTGCTTTAGGCTAAAATCGTATCAGCTAGCTGTTATCACGTGCTTATAATGGATGATTGATGACTAACCGAACCCGGATGTTATATAATGTCGGAAACACCTTTCATGTAAAGCCAATATGACATCAATCAATTCTAACGCATTTGTTGACCGAACTCTAGGTCGTCCTGAAAAACCTCCTTCCTTGAGCTAGAAATTTGTGTGAGAGCGCATTTTTACTAATCTATCAAGGATTGTATTTACAACCCCAAGAAATAAGTATCTTGGCAAAGATTAAATTGTCAGTATTTCTACAGACTAGCCCAGTATTGATTTGACAATTTAGAAAAGATTTTGCTGCGAAGTCAACGATTTTGCTGTAATATTGGTGAAAATATTGATTTTGATCGAGATAAGCCATATATGTTCGCCTATGATACGAATTTCATCGACCATCGTGTTTGTACAAATTTGTGAGAAGGCTGTCTGATCCGATGATTGTCAGTCTCGCTAATTTCTATTTGGGTCACGTGTGTTATCCAGACTATCATGACTATAGGATATGTCAAAGTTACATGGCGACACGAGGCGATGTACATGTATCGAATATACAAGCCAAGAAGAAATGGTTCACGAGCGGGCGTAGAATAAGATGACGATTCAACTAAATGTCAGCTGTCTGTTCACTTGAGCAAGAGTTTAAGCAAGCCATCAGCACTGTTTGATGGATGAAGACCAGTAATCTTTTCGCTACTTGTTATGTTTTAGCATAACAAAATCACAAAAATCTAGAAAACTCTCGACACATAAATCCACTTGACATACAATATTCACCTCGCGGGATATTAACGTTAAAATTCTTGATGGGAGTTGGCCATTGAAATTTCAACAGCTGACCGGTGTTACCGAATGTCATTTAAATTGCGAGCAGGGAGCCTTCTCACCCCATCAATTATCATGTGTCCTTCCACCATACTTTCTCCAATGTGGTTCAAATCATCACAAAGAGGTACAGTTTGAAGCCTCATTCGCAATGTGAAAAATCAGATTTATCAGAAATACTGAAAAATCACAGCTTATAAAATCCACCGAGTTCCGCTGTTCAATTTCTGAAAAATGTAGTTCGAGGGGACTCTGACCCGGAAGTGATTCCGGTTTGATGCCTGATAAAACCATCCGGAAGTTGAGTGATATTGAAGTGACATGCTTCGGATTAATTTTGGCCATATTAAATCCTATTCATTCACTACACATATACACATAGTTATTATACATCTATATAGTTTTCCATACTACGTTTTGTTTATACATATTTAGACGACAGCTGTCAAACATGTAGGCCCGCCATAGACACCCAACCCGCCCGAGTATTTTCCAAGGTGGTGTTTTATATACTACTGCCATAGACCCCCCTCCCGCCCGAGTATTTTCCAAGGTGATGTTTTTCAGATACCCCGGTTTATGTTCTATCATAATCCGGTTGTTTTCAAATGGGCCTGAATAATCAATTGTTAAGGTGGATAGCTATGATGTAAAACGTTTCAGTTCTAACAATTGTCTGCTTCGAGCTTAAAATAATCCTTCGAATTAGATGAATATCCGCGGATTCCGGACGACTCCATATGTTCACCTCCTTTAATTATATTTTCACTGTGGCCCATGCGAATAGACCCAAACTAGGTCCATAAATAGACAGACAGATCTATGTTGTGAATAGGTTTGGTTTTGAGAAATTAATCAAATTATACCTTGAATTATACAAGCAGCATGAAAATATGTCTGAGATGAACCCACATGGTCACCATTTTGAATTTAGCAATTGCATTCTAAGCTGAAAATTATGCTAATACAATCAAAATGGGCATACTGTGATGAGCTGTGGTGTGAATCTGCTCAACTTGAAAAAGTTTGTAATCTGGCTCAAATGAATGCCTTGGACTATTCGAGTGACATGCGAAAAAAAACACGATTTTCAGATGACCCCACATGGCTGCCAGCTTAAATTTGACCATCACATTTTGATCTTGGGGATATGCAAATAGATCCAAAATTGGTGTAGGGTGTTAGGCTTAGCTTAGAGATCGGTAAATCGCGACGTTAAAGCGCAGTTCTCTTTCTCTCTATCCCTCGATTTTGTTAAATAATTTTTTGAGATATGCAAATAGATCCGAAATGAGCGTGAGGTATTAGGCTACGACGAATTTGCAAAATCAGCTAAGAATTTTGCATTGAATTATACGAGCAACATGGCAAAGCATGCTTTTCAGATGACCCATCATGGCTGCCATCTTGAATTTGATCATGATATTTTGCTCTTGTGGATATTCAAATAGATCCAGAATGGGCCTACGCTCTTAGGCTCTGCTTAAAAATCCCTTCGTTTTGACAAATTTACTCAATTAGCTAAGAATAATGCATTGAACTAGACGAGCAACATGATAAAGTGTGATTTTCAGATGACCACACATTTTAAATTAAACAATCATGTTTTAAGCTGAAGATTATGCAAATTGATTCACAATATGTGTGGTTGTGACCTTGATGTGTGATCCCTCGGCGTTAAGAAAAAATGCACGTTGAACCAAGAATAGTGCCTTGAATTTTATGAGAAAGCTGAAAAAGCACGATTACCCCAATGAGCGCCATTTTGAATTTAGCCATTATATTTAAACTGACGACAAATAGCAAATAAATTTAAAATGGGAGTAAGCGGATAGACTAAGATTTGAATTTCTCGATTTAAAAAGAAGCAATTTGAGAAAAAAGTAATCCCTTGAATTTGAGTAACACTTGAAAGTCAAGGGACATGGGTTGTGTCTGTTGATACCATAAAGAATTTACATGTAGGTCAACTTCGCATGTTTCGAAAAATAATGCTGCTATTTCTTGAGAAAGGATATTTCTGCAAATGTGGCGGATAGTTTAAAACGGTCTTCAACAATTGTACCATAGGCGTGCTTTAGGCTTCCGTTACCAACAGCTTCGTCACCACATATTGTATATATTTACATGAGGTTTGGTGCTTCAATACCTAGTTATATGTGTCTGGAAGATATGTGTAACAGATTCTATCATTTTTTTTTTCAACAAAGATGAACTTATGTGTGATCATGTTCTAAAGAATTACGTGATTATAGTCTCTTGTTTTTGGTGGACCAGTCAAATGTTGCTATGATACCCTGAGTTATTCTTACTTGGCAAAGAAGGGTGGGGTGGGGCGGGGGCATTTCGAGGAAGGGAGGGGGCGTATCTTTGTCAGAGTACAATCGGAATGCAACGAAATCGGAGCTGAAATAGTATATTTAATTATTGTGGACGCTTTTCATCTGATTTACATAAACGTTGGATCAGAACATCCTGGGTAAATTCAAATTGACGACCACCAGTTCAATATTTTTAACAATTTTGAGTCCTCAAATGCGAAGATATTATATATTTCCATAATATTTTGCCAGTGTAGAGCATACTAACCAGGTTAACACATTTAACGAACAAATGTTTGGGAGTGAGATTTTTTTTTTGAAATATAGGCCAACAAAAAACCCAGTACCATATGATGGAATGACGTCACTGTGATGTCATTAATACTCAAACCAGGTTGAGTGTGATTACATTTCCTGAAAGAGCATGATATTGGCATGTCGTGTGGTAAATTTAAGTTCGCTAAACCCGAAGCTAAAGAAAATAAAGGTATCAATTGCACCCCACCCCCATTTTGGAAATAACAAAATCGCTCAGACCACATATCTTGGACGTAGTCTGTACCTCTCTTCCACCAATGTTCCACTGACAAACAAGCAGGTATCGAAATGACGTACAATAAGCTACCTAAACCTGATGGTCTGCATAAATCCTCGAGTTGGGGGGGGGGGGGGAGGCGACTATTGGCAGAATAGAAAGACTATATCCAATTATTACACTGTCTATGCTGGAAGTGACGTAGAAAAGCGTCATCAGACGTTTGTAATTCGGCCTTCATCGGTTAATGGGTTTTCCGGAAACATTCAAGTATACCGGTACGGAGTTTTAAATATTTAATATAATGACTTGCATTATAATAATATTTCGATGTCATGTCGCCAAACCCGTGACAGTGAAAACATCAGAGTAGATATAAATGTATCCGTGTTGAACTGTATTCGAACAAAAAAAAAAAAAAATCAAAACAAAAAAAAAAATCAGACGGAAGCCCAATTCCTTCTGTCTGTCGACGCTTTTTATGCCAACTTTTAATGAGCATCCGAGCATTAACAGAATAAATCTTGGAATAGTTTGTCTGTACGTAACAGATAGAGAAAAAACATTTGTTCAGAATTAGAGAAAAAAATGTTCGAATCTCACAACAAACTGCTCAGCTGGAGAATGGTCATCGTTTATCGCCACTCCATACGTGCCAAGACCATAGGTGCCGATGTAGTGTATTGTATTGGAGATAACATTCGTGTCCTTACGTGTCTTCTTTGAACAGAATCAAACTTGTATGTTAATTGAGGTGAGAAGAGGTTACTTTTCTCTGCCGTATGTCGTTCTAATGTTTTGTTATCTTCTGTTCCAGTGACCGTTGTATGTATTCCCATCACGGTGTCTCAGAAGATCTATACTCTTTGGCTGTATGGTGGATTCCTGTGTAAAGTCACCGATTATCTACAAGGTAGGGAAACTCTTCTATTTCCATACCCAGAGCTCATAATGATGACAAATACGCACTCTTGAAATAGTACATATCAGTCGCCCAGCAAATATCAGTCGCCCAACAAGATATGGCTTCCAGCCGTCGGAAAACATATCCGATTTTGAAAATTACATATTTATTTTGCGACCATTGCGGGGAATATCGTGGAAAAAACATCAAGACCAATGGGGTTATCAAAAGGATTTCTTTGCCCTTGTCTGGTAGCGAGATTTTCCTTGCCCATGACTGGTATCAGGGTTTTTTTGCCCTTGACTGGTAGCAAGGTTTTCCATGCCAATAACTGGTATCAGGGGTTCTTTGCCCATGGCTGGTAGCAAGGATTTTCTTGTCCATGTTTGATAACAGTTTACGGACAATTTCTTTGCATCTTTCTTGGTCATGTAACTGCCTTTTTATGAATTCTGATAGGAACGAGTTCTTAGTTTATGTACAGTCACAATCTGATGAAAAACATATCTAGTCGCTGATTTAGTTCTGGGACCGACCAACACCCCTGCTTATGTGTTCAAAGACCCAGCTCACAGCAGATCAATGATACCCGCATCTCATGGAACCGGCCTGTCTGTTTTTATCAGATCAATATTTTATACTCTAGAAAATATGAAGATTTTCGGTTAACAAGAATAGAATTAATATATATCGATCAAATAGACATTCACCCGTTCTTATATACCACTTGGTCAACCTGTCTCCCGGATGCATCTGTGATACATCCCTAAATTGAAGAGAATCTGACGAATTGTTCAGTGCTGAGAGCAAGGAAACATTGCTGTTAGTTAGGATTGGATCCATCTGCTAATTGGGCTAATTATTGGCTGATGCAGAAACAACAACATTTTGCCAGTTAGACGGCAAATTTTGAGATCGAAAACGAGGCCGGTGTACGCCATGGTTCAACTGAGACAGTCACGTGATTGTGTATGAAGACTGGAGTTGCTTCTCTAAGTAGTCATCCAATGAGAATGCTCGTCTTAATTTAAAACGGCGTGCGTCGAATGAATGGAACAGTACGCTGACACTGTCTGTCAATATATTGATTTTAGTCCTACAGTCTAGGGAGTTATTCCCAGATCTAAATCACACGGAATGCAATCGATAGTGCACCTCTAGGGGTAAACGCTCGCTTGGAATCATATGCCCACCTGACGGTACTTTGTGGTTCCTGGATAACGTTTCAAACTATTGAATTTCAAACTGTTTTTCAAGGAATAAAGTTTTTCAAGTTTCAAACTATTGAGTTTCAAACTGTTTTTCAAGGAACATTAGGGGCATTATAGAAACCTTTGGTGGTTATATCCACACAAAAAACATAATCGTATAAGCCATAATTTCGTCATTCAAGCAAATAAAGTGTGAAAATTACTACTCCTCCTAACATGTACGCGTGTATTTCAGTTGAAAGTTCGATAAAATTCATATAAGAAGAAGTGAACTGTTTTTTTTAGCCGATTAGACTGGCATATCTAAATTGCATCTAGAGGGCTAAGCATACAGCAAATTACAATTAAACGGATATACATGATATCAGAAATCGGTGTACAACAGTGCAGCATTTTTTCAGCACCTGTTCTGGTACTAACACTCACACGCATTGGATCGACAGATTGACGTGTTCTATGGTTATTGGATTGTTCCATGCGATGACAAAAAGAAAGGAAAATTAAGATCTGTATGCCACAGAAAACGAATTTCGGGCGGAACCCTCCATTTTCACTCTGAGAGAACCCTTTTATACCCCCAAGAGCGCAGAGTATCCCTTAGATGGACAATATCGATTGTATGGCGTGGATCAGCGACATAAACAATCACTATTCTAATATAAAGCCTCTGGGAACTGGGAAACACGCCAGATCAGGCAATCTGGTAAGAAGTTTGATAATAGATGTATGTTCAGTCTCACAAGAACAACATATGTAATAAACCTTCAGAAAATATTACTCTTAGTAATATTACGAAAAATAATGAATCGTACATACGAAATGAGAACCTGAATTATGGGAACTTTAAACCACAACGTCTCTATCTTTATCAGTTTCGAGGTTTAGGTTATTTTGCGATTTGATAATCTATTTGATTTATCAAATGCAGAACACAGATCTCAAGGAAACTGACTGTGAAAGGTCTAAGACAATGGTTTCTAAATTTAGCTGTGTCGATGATGTCGATTCTACATCCATGAAAATCGGATCCTAGAAATTTCGATCTACATGTCCAAATTTTCTCTGACAAACAAACCAGACCAAATTAATTGCAGTCATTCTTAATCGTGCATATACTTGTGTGTGAAGCTTACTATCGTGAAATCGGATGACCACATTAATCTTCCATACATTTTGTCACAATTTTCAGAAGACTTTGATCGTCTGATTGGATTTAAAGAAATACGCAACTTTTCCTTGATATCAGGTTATGATTCCCCTTAACCTTATCTGGCCTGGGCTTTTTGGAACCTGTCCGGGTTTGTAATGCCCCCCCCCCCCCACCTAATTATTTTTCTTACCCCTTGAGCTAGGGAGCTGAAACTTACCACACTATACTCTTGGGTCAAACCCTACCAGAAAATGAAAAAATCCAAGATGGTCGCTTTGATGACGTCACAGTGATGTCATTTTTAAAAACGACAATTTCGGTCGATTTTTCGGTCAGATTTTCCGAAATTTTTGTTTATGCATTTTCTCCGCAAAAACTGCACGATAAATTAGTAAATATTAATGTGATGTGAAATAAAATAGTTTTTGCCCACTTTTCATCGCCGAAAAGCAGAAATTTTGAAGAAATATAACGAAAAGATCACTTTCTTGTACCCCATGTGGGCGCCATCAGCTCGCGGGGTATGCAAATAGGTTCAAAATGACCCCAAGGTGTGATAAATTATAAAGTCACGGAGTTTTGGCTCTCCATTTTGTGTCGTTCTGAAGACAGCGCATTTTGCCCCCCCCCCCCCCACTCCCGCCTTCCACCCAGGCCTGTTAGAGTTAACTTTCAAACTTCACCGAAAATGAATTGCAATACGTATGAACACTTTATTCGTAATGGCTGCATTACTGGATATTTGCAACACTAGAATTTTCCACACATTGATTAATTTCAATATTATCAATATTATGTGTTTTCATAAAATCAGTATGTTTTTATTCTTTATTTTCAGGAGTTTCTATTTGTGCCAGCGTCCTCACGATTGTATGTATGAGTGCCGACAAGTACCTCCGAGTTTATTACCCAATGAGAAGCCGTCAAATGTGCACGAATGTCAGCCTGCGCTGCATCGTGGTAGTCACGTGGTTGGTGGCCGCCGTCGTTATGATCCCACTGATTACCGTGAAAAGACTTTCCGTCTATGACGACATTGCAGGACAGAGCATCAAATTTTGTCACGAGAAATGGGATTCTATGTTGAACAGACAGATTTATGATGTGTTTCTCCTGGCGGTGATCTACGTGATTCCTGGAGCTCTGTTAGTAGGCTTTTACTCAGCCGCCGGAATGGAGCTTTGGTCGATCAAAGCGCCGTTATGTCGAGATGGCTCTATTATCAGCAATCGCCATAAAATTCTAACTTGTCGTAGGCGTCTTGCCAGGATGCTTATCTTGCTGTCGGCCCTTTTCGCAATTTGTTGGCTTCCCTATTTCTGTATCACTTTGTATTTGGATTTTTCTCCACGCGCAGGAAGTTCGGCTCTAATAGAGATTTATTCCTTCGCCCTTCTATTGGGACATTCTCACAGCGCCCAGAATCCGATCATTTACAGCATGATGTACAGAGGCTTCATCAAGACAACCAAAAGGATCTTATGTAGATGTCAGGACAGCCAATATACCAACAGATCGCAGTATTACATGAGCACCTCGCGAAAATACTCACTTGCTACTTCCAGGAAAAGTTCCACGAAGCCAAATTTAGAAAAATGGTCTTTCACGTAAACTTAAGTACCGGGAACGCATTATTTGGAATTAAAATATTAACGCGCAATTGGCCATTCATACAGAATTACTGCCATTGCATTTGTGTGATATATTCAGAAATTGTAAGAATCATATGTGCTTATTCAAACGACAGTTGAAAAAATGTTTGTCAAAGATATCCATATTACCTTTCTGTAGCTTAAAATAAAGGGAAGACAACTGGTGTTACGCCGATCAAACAAACATTGAACCAATAATTCTTATGTTTTTAATCATAATGGTTATACAACGCAAATATTCGGCTACCAAAAGACGCATTTACGATGAACAACAACAGCATATATCCCCAACTAGCTTTAACATCCGAAACTTCAGCTGTGAAACCCCAGGACGGAATATAATATCCAGGCCCTGACACTGTGCACCATGCAGTGTTGTTTTAGTCTAGACATCCATGTAGTGCCTACGCTGACACCAAAGGACCATTTGTGCAAAATAGTTGATTTTGCGGAGAAAACAATTCCTATTGTTCTCTGTAAACACATGTGAAGATAAACGATAAACAGAACCAGATTTGGTCTACGACTACATATTGGAACAGCGAGTATGCTGTATCAAGCTGTTTCTGGTTAAAGTTTATCTTCATGTTTATAGAAATAAATATGATGTGTTTTGCCTCAAAATTGGCGATTTAGCACGAATGCACTACTTCGCGGTCCTGTTATTCGAGAATGATGAGATTCAGTGCCTTGAAACTTTTCTGAGTATACAGTATAATATTGTACTTCATGCCAACCGAACATTTTTTTGTATATGCAGTATTTTATTTTTTTACTTCTACCGCACCTGCTCTGGGGCCATTTACCCATCTAAACATACAAGGTCCTGTGACCAAATATAAGCAAATCAAACTTGAAGCATTTTCATTGGGCGGCGCAACACGATTAACAAGCTTGTTCATTTCAAACGGACTGCACTGCGTTGGCGACATGCACACTCCCACTTTACCGCGCACGTCATCACGCCGCTGTGGATTTCAATTCAGTTCGGAGGTCTGGATTGATTCAGTCCGAAGTGTCAAAGGCTGAATACGTTATCTTCCAGATATTATCCCAGGATTTGATACTCAAAGTATTGTTTTGTATGTTCGAATTGAGTTGGGTTCGCAAAAAGTGGTTGGAATGATACCACTTATGGCTTTGAGAGGTAACAAGTTGGCAGTCGGGAATATCAAACGCCATCAGTTCGTACAATATGCGGATACAAGAAGGGAGAACCCCAGCAAGGATATATTTTTCGAGCCTATATAATTACCCACTCGTAAAGAAATTTACAACATGCACAAGGGAAGTCTTACGAAATAGTAAAACAAATGATCATCAATAGTCGTCGTCCTCATGATGTCACTGTGACGTCATTAGAGCAAACAATAGATGTTTGTATTTTAGGACAGTAATTGAGTGTGGGAAATTTCATCTCTGAACCAAGAGTATCGAATATTTTCGGAGAGTTTTTTTGCTTCTCCACTCAAACTGTGATCCAGCTGGTAAACTAAGGTCAGATACTTGTATGTTTATTTAGCATGTTCGACACGTTATTGTTTAATGACAAACGTAAGGCTGAACGAAATGAATCCCTGGATTCACAGGCACATTTGGAAAAAAGGACCAGTCTTTTTTTTTCTTTTGCGCAGGTCAGATATGTTCATTTTTCTCGCAAACCGATGCAGTATGAGTTTACCACAAGTTTTTTCAAACCAGGACTGTTATTTGAGTTACTGGAAGTATCGGGCTTCGACAATATACTATTTCCTGCAAACAAATCAAGATATCAACAACTTCGATGTCGAAATAATCGAATTACAGTAAAACTACTTGTTATACGCTTGTAAAAGAAAATTCAAAACAGGACACGACATATGCGGCAATTGGAATATTTTATCACGTGGGATGGCATATAAAAAAAATATTGCATATAATATGTGTACTCACTTACACATTATAAGAACAATTTCTAGTAAAATTACTTCAAGGAAGAAAATGTCTGTCAAGATGAAAAAAAAAATATCTTCCTACTTCAAGAACGTATAATGTACTCCTGTCCCTTTAATAAGCGAAGTTAACAAATAGGCCATTTTATCGTGTGAGGGATCGTGACAGAATTTGGTTGTCCGGATGGAAATGCACAGACAGGGACAACATTTCGTGACCTTTTCCAGATTGGATCACTGCTGTCACTACTACTACTATGCTCATACCACAGGCACCGAGGAATTAATTACCTCCATACCATATGCATGGGTCACCTGTTTGTCAATCGAAATACACGTATATCAAAGTGGATCGTAACCCTCAGGGAAGTTCGTCATGTCGTGATCTTCAAACCGGCGACACCGTGTGCAATACAGCTTGTCAGGTAGTTTTTCTAGGTTCAACAAAGGTTTCCTGCATGTAGTCGCCTATTGTGTTTTCCTTACATGACGAATAACGTGTGTTATCCAGCTTGTCAGGTAACTTTTCCAGGTTCAACAAAGGTTCCCTAAATGTAGTCGTCGATTGTATTTTTCTCACATGGCGAATAGGCCAACCCTCTTTGCACTTTGTATTATGGCCGCTCTCGATTACGGCCCTTTCACTTCATTGAATCGCAAGCGTCAGATCCGACATTCACTATCCATCCGCCGTCCATAACAGAATCTCCGCGTCAATAATCGAAAGACCTACCTCGTATGAAGGTTAGAACCAAGTCCAAATGTATAAGAGATAAAAATAATAAAAACACAAGATGGTTGCCTACAAGAGAGAAGTGGTCACGGCGTTCAAAGAATTGAACAAAGCTTTTCTGGTTTGAAGAGATGATAACTACTGATAATGCTCCAAAATTTCAACCGCATGGGATATTATTTTTTTCTTAAAAAAAAAAGAGAAATGGAAAGAAAAATAGCATTTAATTTTTGGTTTCAAATTTTGTTGTGCGGTTAGAGATTCATGCAACTGGGGATGAGAGAAAATTGCTAATACCACCTTCAATTCATCACACGATTTCTCCTCTAGAATTATATCATCCATCCATGCTGTGGGCTACAATCATGTTCCTGGAACCCGAGGTTCTGAAACACATGTCACTATCTACCACACCAATATTACGGCTTTAATAACAGCGTAAACTTTCAACATTAGCATATTACTTTTAGAATAACGAAGGATTTCGAATGTTCAATCCATCGCAACGAAGATATTTTTCGGCAGTATGCTGCACTTGTCCATTACTACGGGTTTTAGTCTAACGTGGTCTTTGAGCAGAAGCCTTTGTCTTTTGTTGTCAAATGTTTAGTCCCACCCAAGTGATGTTCATTTCCACCGTATTCGTTTATAGAGTTGACCAGACAACGAAACAATTAAATCAGCCGGCACGGCATGTAATGCGACGTCAAATTTAACTCAGCTGCCTTTTCAAAGAATGAGTGTATGACGGTATGAATGTTGTGTGTCGAGCCGCAATCAGAAAACAAATTTACTCGGATTTTAGTGCTGTTAATTGTTGCGTTTTATAGTACTCTATTGTCTGTTGAAATACATTGCAGTGTAGAACGGGAACGGAACAATGCTGGACAAAGTCTTTGCTGCCTTGAATTGTCTAAAAGTAAACGCCTATCATTGAAAGCCCCACGCTCAGATACAAACCGTAATATTGCGAATGTTTTACGTTACATTCAGTGCAGTGGACAAAAAAAATCGATATTTCGTCTTTCTAAAGCAAAATCACCAGTCATATAATAATGTACCGTCTTTTAATAACGAATTAATATAACGGCAGTAGTGATCATGGAAAATGTGGAAAAGGATCATTCTTTACAGTTGCCACCAATATTTTTTTTATCCCGAGAATAGAAGCAATTTATCATTATCACTACACAGTATATACCGGCTTGCTGAAACCAATGCTCGATAGCCTAACTATAATATGAAATTGAATTGTGTTTACTAAATGTAATGGAATGAGTGCAACTTTCCAATATTACCTCTCCTTCCAATTGATAAAATATATTATATATGCCCTTGGTATAGTCAATATGGAATGAGCTATTCTCCTACATGTTCAATATACAAGAAATCTCCTCTATTTTGCACATTTTCAAGGCAAGGATGAGCCGAGATGCAGTGCATATAAGCAGACATTGAATTTAGATGATTTTAGAAATGAAAGCAGTTAACTTGACGATTCTAATCAAAAAGGGCTGATCGAACAGAAGTTTATTGCAATGTTTTCGCTTGGCCAAGCAAGGAAATGGAATCTAAAATACAACGCTTTTCTGTCCGGATCGCTATATAACATCACACCAACTGTAGTCTCCATACGATAAACACTGTCTGTCTCCACGTTTCGTGTAACATGCAGACTCACACGCCCATAAAGGGAAGTATTTAATTGCAAGGTTGTGTTTTACTACCCACAATCTCGTGAAGCAAAGGTACTTTCCAAGGTTAGCTATCAGTTCCGCTGTGTGCATTTCACCACTGTAATGGACAAAAGCAGAATACTGCCGAACAAATTCTTTATTGCGATGGAATGAACATTCGAAATCCTTTCTTATTCTAAAAGTAATATGCTAATGTTGAAAGTTCACGCTGTTGTAAAAACCGTAATAGAAGGCGCGAACGTTTGATCCTTGAAGCACGCCAAAAGACGCAAGTCTGATTAACTGCTGCCACGCCCCCTAGAGTGATGGGTGGATAACGAAACAACCCAAGTGATCCATATTTAGGGTTATGTAATGACAAATCTATTTTGAATAAAAAAACATGACCCAATGCTTTCACTTCCTCTGTCATGATCGAGCCACCGTGTCATTAATCACTTTTAACACATTTCTTGTTGCACCACATTCTCTCTGGCAAAGACTCCTACTCCCAATTTGTCAGAGTACACCAATTTTGAATCTTTTTTAAAAATCTTTTTCGCGAGATTTCCAAATGCGGATAATCAGCCCAGAATCGATGGACAATCCGATTGAAGCTCTAAATTTCTGGTGTAATTTTGTTTGCGGTATACTATAATTTGATTGCCTATGGTTTGACTATGCTCTGACTTATGATACGGGCGGTGTCTGGTTAGATATACTGATTTTCTGTAAGATTAAGAGTAAGAACTTTATTTAGCTTCGGTATAATGTACAACCAGAAAACATTAGCTCTGAACGAGCTATTGATCGACACATGTTTTTGTTAATTTTAATTGTTTTTAAAAATTTCTTGCTTCTTTTATCTACAAAAAAAAAAAAATTCGCACAATTTTGTTTTAATTTTTAATTTTCTTAAATTTTCTCTTGCTTTTTAACTCAATTCAACTTTTGTTTTCAGGACATGGAGGTCTTACCGGATGAATTACCGTAAAACACCTAACATATCTATTAATTGACAAATTATTTGACAAATTTAATATTGCTAGACAACAAAAATGAAAACCAAAAGATCGACCTGGATGTTTCCGAAAATATATCTCGGAAAATCTGCTCATCATTAACCTGCACTAATTCCAGTGCTAACGAGTTTATATTGCTGAATTTTGTTTGTGATTCACATGTATTTTGTTCTAATTGATTCAACGTCATTTACGTATTATGGATAAATAGTACATATGAAATTGTACTAATTGGACCTGTGTGATGAGGATGCTTTGCTGTGTGCTATTGTTTTTTTTTGGACAAAATCTGACTTGCAATGGATTCAACCCCTGATGACGTATTACATCTCTCTCAATCGCGTGATGAATTGTGTATACATTCATCTGCATGACACGTGAACATTTATGCAGAAATATAGCATCGCTTATGTAGCACGAAACCAATTAAATTTTCAGTGTCAACGCGAAGTACTTGTGCCGCAAGGCATAAAGTCCTGAATGTTACCCGATACACCAATTTAAAGTGGCTCTTCCGACTGAGCCAGTGTAGGGACATCGCGCTGGCAATTGAGTTGATGTCATGTTACACGAGGGAGGGACAGGCTAATTGATTGTATAAAGATTCCCACCAGCCGTTTAATTGTCATGGATGTTGGGGGTCTACATTGCATCAAGGGAGAGAAGTGGGATTTTATTGTTGAGGATGTAGAGGGCCGAAATCATCAGGGGTTTCAGAATAATTCGAAGATGGGATACAATCCAAAGTACAAGTATTTCTCCATGTCACGTGCTGACCTTCACAATGACAAAGGAGATGTTGAAAGAGGAGGCGCACATCACTCTTGGGAACATATGGGTTACGTCGTGTCAGCTGACTCACCTGGTAATAAATCAAACTAATTAAATTAGACTAATCTGGTTTGAGGAGATAACTATTGATAATGCTTCAAAATTTCAACCTTGTGAGATGTTATTTTATTCTTAAAAAAAAAATAAAAATAAAAAGAAAAATGGCATTTATTTTTTGGTTTCAAATTCGGTTGTGCAATTAGAGATTCATGCAACTAGGGATGAGAGAAAATTGCTAATACCACCTTCAATTCATAACACGATTTCTTGACTAGAATTTTATCATACATCATTGTGGGCTACAATCATGTTCCTGGAACCCGCGGTTCTGAAACACATGTCACTATCTACCACACCAATAAAAGGCGCGAACGTTTGATCTTTGAAGCACGCCAAATGACGAAAGTCCGATTAACTGCTATCACGCCCCCCCGCTAGTGTAATGGGTGGATAACGAAATAACCCAAGTAATCCAAATTCAGGGTTATCTAATGACAAAGCTATTTTGTATAAAAAAACATGACCCAATGCTTTCACTTCGTCTGTCATGATCAAGCCACCGTGTCACCAATCACTTCTAACACATTTCTTGCTGCACCGCTTTCTCTCTGGTAAAGGCTCCTACTCGCAATTTGTGTCAGAGCACACCAATATTGAATCTTTTTTAAAATGTTTTTCGCGAGATTTCCAAATGTGGATAATCAGCCCAGAATCGATGGACAATCCGATTGATTAACTGTGTTGTGAAAGCTCTGAATTTCTGGTGTAATTTTGTTTACGGTATACCATAATTTGATTACCTATGGTTCGTCTATGCACTGACTTATGGTGGGGATGATACGGGCGGTGTCTGGTTAGATATACTGATTTTCTGTACGATTAAGAACTTTATTTAGCGTCGGTATAATGTACAACCTGCAAATACTAGCTCTGATCGAGCTATTGACCGAAACATTTTCATTTTTATTTTTTATTTTTCAATTTTTTCTTGCTTCTTTTATCTACAAAACAAATTCGCTCAATTTTTTTTTAATTTTTAATTTTCTTAAATTTTTTCTTGCTTTTGTAACTCAATTCAACTTTTGTTTTTTTAGCAGCTTGTATCCCACAAGTACATGTATCTTCCATTTACGCTTGTGTAATTTTATGGAAACAGCAGTGCATCACGGGGTATATTCTAGTTTTGAAGCACCTGATTGGTCAATTAAAATTTTCGAAAAGAAATTCTGGAATTTCATTGGCGTATGGGGAAAACTGGAAGACGATCCAGTCAATCACAGATTTTCCATAAAGGTTCATTTGAGTCCTCGTGAATGTGCTGTTCCACTGTGGATAGACTGGATACCTAATCCACATTATACTACGTCATCATTCGCTGCATATAACCCACCGATAAAGAATGTTTGATTATTGAATCAATTGGAGCTCCCGATTCGATCAACAGGTGGCGTTAGTAAATCACGTGACATTAAAAGGCCGCTTTCTGGGGAAAATACTTAAGCTAACCTCTATATGGATTTAAGTTACGAACGTTTTGGTAATGGACTTAAATAAGATATCACACCTCTTCGATGTATTCAGGGCTTAAACTGCTACTATGAGAGCGTGATTGAGATACTTAATCAAAATGACTTCCGCTTATAAGCATTCGTAGTCCTTAGGTTTTGGTCGTATAACAGCAATTTGGCCGACTTCTTGTCACATTACGTCGTTCTGTGTTTCATCATTGCATGCTATCGTTGAATATTTCATGTATTTCATCGACCGACAAGAGCGCTGCTTGTAGACAGTTTGGGATATGGCCTCAACGATTATCCAGTATTGAATTATGTTGTCACAGACTCGCGAACAGTTATCGAGTCATAATCAGTAGTTATTACGTGGGCCATCCATGCTCTGAAGCATGAAGAGTTACGCGCATGGGCATCAGAAGCTGATCTTACTTTTTAAAAAAAAAATTCTTGCTTTTTTAACTCAACACAACTTTTATAACACAAAGCGATCAATACATTTTATATCATCATCCGCCATTCAATGATTAAACCACGATGATCGGACGAGAGATTTGTGTTGCTGGGGTTGGCTGGCCAGTCCAATAGATACTATCAAATCTGTTTTCTATTTTTTTTAAATGTTTTTTCTATTTTATCAAATCTACGATGTCCGTTTGTCTGCGTTATTAAAACAAGATACCCACATTAAGTGGGAATAATTTATACGTCACAGTTGCTACATTGGTTTTTGATTTTAGGACATGGAGGCTCACCGGATGGATTACCGTAAAACACCTAACATATCTATTCATTTGACAAATTTAATATTGCTAGACAACCAAAATGAAAACCAAAAGATCGACCTGGATGTTTCCGAAAATATATCTCGGGAAATCTGCTCATCATTAACCTGCACTGATTCCACTGCTAACGAGTTTATATTGATGAATTTTGTTTGTGATTCCCATGTATTTTGTTCTAATTGATTCAGCGTCATTTACGTATTGTAGATAAATAGTACATATGAAATTGTACTAAATGGACCTCTGTGATGAGGATGCTTTGCTGTGTGTTATTGGTGTGTGTTATTTTTTTGACAAAATCTGACTTGCAATGATTTCAAACCCTGATGACGTATTACATCTCTCTCAATCACGTGATGAATTGTGTATACTCATTGATCTGCATGACACGTGAACATTTATGCAGAAATCTAGCATCGCTTATGTAACACGAAACCAATTAAATTTTCAGCGTCAACGCATAGTACATGTGCCGCAAGGCGTGAAGCCCTGAATGTAACCCGATACACCAATTTGAAGTGGCTCTTCCGACTGTGCCAGTCTAGGGACATCGCGCTGGCAATTGAGTTGATGTCATGTTACATGAGGGAGGGACAGGCTAATTGATTGTATAAAGATCCCCACCAGCCATTTAATTGTTATGGATGTTGTGGGTCTACATTGCATCAAGGGAGAGAAGTGGGATTTTATTGTTATGGATGTAGAGGGTCGAAGTCATCAGGGGTTTCAGGATAATTCGAAGATGGAATATAACCCAAAGTACAAGTATTTCTCCATGTCAGGTGGTGACCTTCACAATGACAAAGGAGCTGTTGAAAGAGGAGGCGCACATCACTCTTGGGAGCATATGAGTTACGTCGTGTCAGCGGACAGTGAAGTACATTCACCTGGCAATAAATCAAATAATCTGGTTTGAAGATATGATAATTACTGATAATGCTTCAAAATTTCAACCTTGTGGGATATTCTTTTTTTTCTTAAAAAAAAGGGAGAAATGAAAAGAAAAATGAACTTTTTTTTTTGGTTTCAAATTCTCTTGTGCGATTAGAGATTCATGCAACGAGGGATGATAGAGAATTGGTAATACCACCTTCAATTCATCAGACGATCTTTCCTCTAGAATGATATCATCCATCCATGCTGGTGGCTACAATCATGTTCCTGGAACCCGAGGTTCTGAAACACATGTCACTATCTACCACACCAATATAAGGCGCGACATTTGATCCTTGAAGCACGCTAAAAGACGAAAGTCTGATTAACTGCTTCCACTCCCCCCAGAGTGATGGGTGGATAATGAAACCGTCCAAGTAATCCAGATTTAGGGTTATGTAATAACAAAGCTATTTTGTATAAAAAAACACGACCCAATGCTTTCACTCCGTCTGTCATGATCGAGCCACCGTGTCATCAATCACTTCTAACACATTTCCTGTTGCACCACATTCTCTCTGGCAAAGACTCCTACTCGCAATTAGTGTCAGAGCACACCAATTTTGAATCTTTTTTTAAAAATCTTTTTCGCGAGATTTCTAGATGCGGATAATCAGCCCAGAATCGATGGACAATCCGACTGATTAACTGTGTTGTGAAAGCACTAAATTTCTGGTGTAATTTTTTTTTAGGTATACAATAATTTGATTACCTATGGTTTGACTGCGCTCTGTCTTATGGTGGGGATAATTATGGCGGTGTCTGGTTAGATATACTGATTATCTGTAAGAGTAAGAAACTTTGTTTAGCGTCGGTATAATGTACAAGCAGAAAAAAGCTCTGAACGAGCTATTGACTGACACATTTTTTTTTAATTTTAATTTTTAAAAAAAATTCTTGCTCCTTTTATCTACAAAAAAATTCGTACAATTGTTTTTTTTAATTTTAATTCTTTTCAATTTTCTCTTGCTTTTTAACTCAATTCAACTTTTGTTTGTTTAGCAGCTTGTATCCCACAAGTATCTTCCATTTGCGCTAGTGTAGTTTTATGAAAACAGCAGTGCATCACGCGCCTGATTGGTCAATTCAAATTTTCAAAAAGAAATTCTGGAATTTCATTGGCGTGTGAAGAAACCTGGAAGACGATCCAGCCAATCACAAGTTTTCCATAAAGGTTCATTTGAGTCTTCGTTTACATCTGACGCTCCCAGTTTTTGCTTTTTATATCTAGTAGGTTCACAGAGCTATTTCCTGTAAACAGAAGTTCATTATTTCCAAACTTTTGCAAACATTTCGATCTGCGGTCACATGATTCTGGAAAGAATGTTATAGTTTATCGGAATAAATCTGCGTATCCCAAACCGAGGCGATAATGTGCTGTTCCATTGAGGGTAGGCTGGATACCCACCACACATTATATTACGTCATCATTGGCTGAATATAACCCACCGATAAAGGATGTTTGATTATTGAACCAATTGGAGTTCCCGACACCATCAACAGGAGGTGTTAGTAAATCACGTGACATAATGTAAAACGGCGGCTTTCTGGGGAAAATATTACCTCTGTATGGATCTAAGTTACGAACGTTTTGGTAATGGACTTATATAGGTATCACAGCTCTTCAATCAATCAATCAATCAAATCTTTATTTAAAGTCGGTGGATTGCAAAGATAAACATTAGCCAAAGGCTACTTATTCCGACTAGAGAATTAAATAACATCAAGCAGTAATGGAACCAGCTTGCTAATAAAAAGATACACACAATTCACATTTCTATAAAAGTCAAGCATTATATAAATATTCATTATCTAATAAAATGTCTAGTGTCGAGAATATACATGTTAATTATAAAAAGTCATCACACTGTGAGCAATCACAGCCGTACCATTCATTTAAAAGCACTTTAAATTGCTTGATCGTAGTCACTGATTTCATCACAGTTGGTAGGTGATTCCAGAGTTTGGCACCCTGGTAACTCAATGAGTTGTAACCATATGTCTTCGTCCGATATCGGGGAACACTAACAATACTAGTATCCCTTAAATTATATACACTGTCCTTCTGTTTAATAATGTTACACAGATATTCAGGATGGCAGTTGTTAACAATTTTGAACACTTCTAGTGCTAAACATCGCGCTCGATACAATTTGATAGGTATAACATCGGCTTTGGAGAGTAAAATACTATAATCAGTGTAATGATCAGAATAGACAAATCTAATAGCTCTTTCTTGGAGTCTATCTAGCTTGTCTGATGACGATTTTGAACAAAACGTCCAGACTGTGGTGCAGTAACTAAAATTAGACATTATAAAACATTTGAAAATGGCAAGTTTACTTTGAAAATCCAAAATCCTAGAAAACCGCTTTAAAACGTTGATTTGTTTGGCTGCCTTGGCGCAGATATCAGAAACATGATTGTTGAAATTTAATTTGACATCAAAGTTTACACCTAAAAGCTTGACATTTTCATTCATTTCTATATTAACACTTCCTAAATTTAGGACATAGTCTTGCCAATCTTTCACTCCGAATAAAATACCCTGGAATTTTCCAGGATTGGCACACAAATAATTGTTGGTGAACCAGTCAATTGCGTTAGTCGTTTGAATCTTTAGAGATTCAAGCACTACTCGAATGGATTTGTCTTGACAAGAAATGGTGTTGTCATCCGCATAGTTATATAAGGATGACTTAATAGACAAAAACAGATCATTAATAAAGACATTAAAAAGGAGTGGACCCAATACAGAGCCTTGGGGTACTCCCTTAACAACATCATGCCAGTCACTATAAGCGTCAGCTACTTTGGTTCTTTGCTTACGATTTCTCAGATAATCACATATTAATTTGGCTGAATTTTGATTCACACCATAAGCTAACAACTTTCCAATTAATAAGTCATGGGGAAGTGAATCAAAAGCCTTGGACAGGTCCATCAGAACAGTACCTACTATATGACCATCGTCCAAGGCTCTCTTCCAATCCTCAACACATCTAATCAGCAAGGTATTACAACTGTAACCTTTTCGGTAAGCAGAAAGAAAGTTGGAAAAAATACTATCAAAATGATCAACAAGTTGATCTGCCAAACATTTCTCAAAAACTTTTGACAGGGCCGAAAGGACACTTACAGGTCTGTAGTTGTTCTTGTCCAGTTTGCTATTCTTTTTATGTACAGGTGTTATGTTAGCCTTCTTAAGATCATCAGGAAAGGTGGAATTCGCAATAGACTGGTTTATGATGGCACACAAAGGCCAACAGATGGTATTTGCAGTCAGCTTGAGAATCTTTTGAGGAACATGATCTGGACCACAGGATTTCTTAGTGCTAATAGATTCAAGATGTTTCTTAATTTGTTCAGGATACACAGGACTAAAACTAAAAGTATCTGAACTTTCCAAATTGTTACAAATATTGGTGATCGAGCTGTGATTTTCATATTTATCTTTGATTTCCTGAATTGACTTGTTACCTACGTCAGTATCAGTCGGGCCAATATCAGCCGCAGTCGTAGTAAACACAGTAACAAATGTATTTGCTACTTCATTTCTATCAGTTAAAATAGTTCCATGTTCCTCTAATGTAATATCATCTGAAGTGTGACCCTTATTTCCAATAAACGGCCTTATAGTTTTCCAGAAGTCTGGATTAGAAGGGCCGTCTTCACATCTTTCTCTAAAATAATTTCTAACAGAGATGCGTCTCAAATTAGTGCATTTGTTCCTTTGCTTTCTGAACTGGTCCCAGTTAAAATGAGATGGATACTTTTTATATTTATGATGAAGCATGCTTTTTCTACGAAGTTGTCGTTTCAGTTCCGATGACACATATGGTGCTTCATGGATTCGCTTCCTCTTGATCTTAATGGGAGCATGTTCATCCAAAACATCAGTTAGTAATTTAGTGAAGGCCCAACTGGAATCTTCGTCAGGTAGGCCATTTATCACAGCAAAAAAGGGAACATTCTGAACGTCATTAACAAAACTCTTTTCATTGAAGTGTTTATAGGTTCTGTATAAAATCTTCTCCTTGCACTTAAATTCCATAGTTTCTCTTGTCACAACATATATAAGGTTATGCCAGTCACTAAGGCCAACATCAATAGAACCGGAGTTCAGGAACAACCTAGGGGAGTTTGTTAGCGCAACGTCTATCAAGCTTTCCCTTGTTTTAGTGAAGCAGGTTTTTTCCTGAATAAGATTTTTCATTCCAAATATTTCACACAGATCAGCTAGCGTTTTGCCGTGGTTTGTTGGATCGGAGAGGTCAAAGTTTAAATCGCCCATCGTGAGAATATGACTATATTTCATCATGGCAATATCAAGTATCCTGGTAGCATCCTCCCAGAATAATACGTCACTCATTTTGGGTGGTTTATACATTGCCAAAATATTCCATTTCCTTAATTTTGTTTTGAACTCAACAGCAATCGTCTCAATCTTCGAGTTTTCAAGCTTAAAAATTCGGTTTGGACCCAGGTCGGATCTAGCATAAAATAGTAAACCACCACCATGTTCAGTTCGGTTGTTTCTGTACATGGTAAAACCTGGTATTTCGAATTGTTTGTCGGGAAAAGAATCGTCAATTTTTGTTTCACTCACAATCATAATATCAATTAAGTTCTTCGTCATGGCGTTATGGATATCCCCAAGCTTATAGCGGACACTGTTTATGTTCAGGTGTGCAATAATTAAATTCTTTTTGTTTTTCATTCTCACCTGATGTAAAACATCAAACTCCGTTGCGTGGTCACTGTAGTCCGCTTCGTCTCGTTCGGAATTTCATGAACATTCAATATATTGTGCTGACACATCCGAGCCAGGTGAGATTTCGTTTTGAAAAAATGACTCCGTGAAATTGAACACATCAGCAAAACACGAACTATCGATGACTGCCTGACATTTTGTACACAACCAGGGACATCTTCGATGTATTCAGGGCTTAAACTGCTACTATGAGAGCGTGATTGAGATACATAGTTGCCAAGTTGCCACATGAACAGGTACAATAAAAGCGTACCTGAGATACAACACATATCACGAATCGTTAGATTCTTCGTATGTGCTTTAGAATAGGTTTACCAAAAGACTATTCTGTGCACCTCTTCCCACTTCCCTTATATGTGTTGTAGCTTAATCAAAATGACTTTCGCTTATAAACATTCGAAGTCCTTGGGCATTTGGTCGTATAACAGCAATTTGGCTGACTTCTTGTCACATTACGTCGTTCTGTGTTTCATCATTGCATGCTATCATTGAATATTTCGTGTATTTCATCGACCGACAAGAGCGCTGCTTGTAGACAGTTTGGGATATGGCCTCAACGATTATCCGGTATTGATTTATGTTGTCACAGACTCGCGAACAGTTATCGAGTCATAGCCAGTAGTTATAACGTGGGCCATCCATGCTCTGAAGCATGAAGAGTTACGCGCATGGGCATCAGAAGCTGATCTTACTTTTAAAGAATTTTCTGGCTTTTTTTTTTTACTCAATTCAACTTTTAGAACACAAAGCGAGCAACACATCATCCTCCATTCCATGATTAAACCACGATGATCGGACGAGAGATTTCTGTTGCTGGGGTTGGCTGGCCAGTCCAATAGATACTATCAAATCTATTTTTTATTTACTTCTATTTTTTCTATTTTTCATCAAATCTACGATGTCAAGATAACCACATTAAGTAGAGATAATTTATACGTCACAGTTGCTACATTGTGTTTTGCTTTTAGGCCATGGAGGTTCACCGGGTGGATTACCGTCAAAAACCTAACATATCTATTAATTGACAAATTATTTGACAAATTTAATATTGCTAGACAACCAAAATGAAAACCAAAAAGATTGACCTGGATGTCTCCGGAATTATATATCGGAAAACCTACACTGATTCCACGGCTAACGAGTTTATATCGGTGAATTTTGTTCCAATTGATTCAACGTCATTTACGTATTATAGATAAAAAGGGCATATGAAATAGGGACTCGTCCAGTCTAATTAGACCTCTGTGAAGAGGATGCTTTGCTATGTGTTATTGTGTTTTTTTGACAACATTAATCTTTGACAACATTAATCATAGTGTACATAAACATAGTTTTCTGCAAGCGAACAACAGTCAACTGTTCATATGAATGCCAGTGGAACTTGCATAAAGCGAAAAGAGATATCACCTAGTAGCATTTCATGGATTCCTACAATGAGAAAAATGGTGTTGGCCCAACGCCCTTTTTGGTGTTGAGGGCTGGTCAACATTATAATGGCGTTGACAAATGTGAATAATAACACATGGAGTTGAGTGTCGGTTGACATTCATCACCATTTATTGGTGTGGCGCTCAACACCTTTTTTTGGTGTTGGTCACCATATTTCTGGCTGTGCTGTTTAAAATGTGACGATAACTTGGTGATACATATCGCATGTTGGTAGAAAAGTACGATCTAAGCGTGGAAGATCGTTGGCGTTACGTTTTGCAACTTGTGTCTAATTTCCCTCAACCCGATGCTAGAAGCCGTATGAACCCATCCAATTCAACATCCCAATAATCTTCATATGAATAGTCACACGTGACCGAGGTACATGTACCTCATTCCCTAGGAAAACTGATCAGCGATACGGATTTGATATTTTTGGAACATCATGATGTCTTGTCTTTATCATTGAAAATTGTTGATCGCTTCTCTCCAGAAAAGCAGAAAACTAGCTTATGTTAATATAGACTATGTTTTCTTTCAATTTGGTGCAAATACTGTTGTATGAATCAGGTCTTCGGATTATGGGCGTGGAGATTCTTAAATTAATGACGACTGAATATTGAATGACAGACTAGACGCATGTATGTATGAAAATCTTGAAGTACTAATTTGAGATGTTATTGAGATGCAATTGGAGAGAAGTTGAGGTGTACCGGGAAAGTGTACATTACTTTTGCATAGATTTCAACCGTAGTGACACTTTGCGAATGCATGGTAAACGATAAATCTTTCAGTTATAGACATTCTGACGTTGCTTGAAATCGTCAAAGTTCTCATCGAGCAGGGCCCTCGGATAGAATTAGACAACTATTCTTACATATCATGTATGCCAAACCCTGGATGAATCCTCGTGGTTTTATTATGGTTTCATGGCAATTTTTATTATGCTGCACTATTCTATGATGAACAATTGAAAGATTATATCCACCTGACGCTGAACCTTCGTTTTCCTATCTAATTTTATAATAATTACTGCTCCTGCTCAGAATGCCGAGCTGCTGTGCATTTAATGTCTTTTCTATTTATACCATATGTCGGGATTCCGAAAATGCATCAAAAGAAACATATGCAGGATTTAAGCCATATGGAATCAGCTCGTAATGGTGATTTATTGTATGAATGGTGACCATTTTGTTTTCCTAATTTCAATGTTTTCCTGCAACACTGTTCACTAAGACTTCTGATATGTTAAACCTGGAATGTTTTTTAGTACAATACTATCGAGATGCCTTATTTTGGAATTGGTGACGGGCGGATTCTGGAATTAGTGACGGGTTCCGCCCTATTCTTTTAGTAGAGTATTCAACTGAACTAAATATAGGTGAAAATGATGGCTATTATGACATCATGATGACGCCATGTCTCGAAAATCCTGCAAGTCCTTTATTTCGATAGGCCAACGAGGTAGCTTTCCATCCATACACAGTTTGTTACAGTAGGCGTAGATTTGACGATATTAAAAGGACAAAGTGTATCCCCACCCCAAATCCAACGTTTTCCTGTATGTTATTGAGGGTATCTATCTTTGTGAATCACGATTCTGTGTCACTAAGCTTCTTCATAATGACTTGAATGACCCCAGTATGATAATATATGATGCCAGAACTTTTTGGTCCATAATTCTCTTCCATTCTGGAAATAGGTCAAAAAGATTAGTGGCGAACATATTTTCCCCTCCCACAGGATCGATAGGGGTAATTATGACGTCATTGTGACGTCGAATTTTTCCCCCATTTGTTTGTCTCATTTTCAGTCTCTAGTCAAAAGCATGGGCTTTATTTTCATATACAACATCTCTTGTTTTGATTTAACCAGTTAGGCGCCAATTATCACATTTTCCCCTACCCCTATATATTTTCACAAAATCAGTATCACCGCCGCTAATGTCAAAATGGGTGTAGCTACTTCATGCCCACACGGATTTTCGGCCGCCACGACTAGGCTGACCCGCATACCCTAATCTTCCATGCTGTATAGTCAGAAATTGGTCAGCTCGAGGTGCGAACGGGACGATTATATTTTGATGCACGGGCTCCCGGCCTATCAGGGTCTGTAAGGCGTTCCTCAGAGGGACTATTTCTCAAAGCGGGGAAAAAGGCCAAACGCATGACGTCAAAACTCAAAATTCAATCGAGGAGCCCAAAGATTTTTGTCAGGTTGTATGGAATTACAAGCGTCTGGTCCGCCATTCATACTTCAGCCGTCGTCCATTAAAGATCTAATCCAAAGACCTATTCCATATTCCATATAACAGTATTAGCATCAAATTCAAAAAGACAATCATAGTATACATAAACATAGGCTAGTTTCCTGCAAGAGAGAAGCGGTCAACAGTTTTCAATGATTCCAGAAATATCAAATCCGTATCGCTAATCAGTATTCTGAATCCATAATATTCGTTGTAAAGTCGTCATCTAGAGAATGATGTATCTCAATCACGCCTTGATTGTGACTGTTCATATAAGCACCATGAGGAGCTTGAAGTACATGGGTTCATACGGCCCCTAGCTCCGGGTTAAGAGGAATTAGTCACAAGTTACGAAACTTAACGCTATATATCTTGCGCGCTATGCTCGTATTTTGCTATCAGCATGCGATATTTATCGCCAAATTTGAGAAACTTTGAGTGGAGGCGCTTGGTCGTATAGCCTTGTTTTATAAGTTTCTGCAACAATGTTTTGTGACGTTGATTAGAACTCTAGACTTCATTAAGAAATCGACGAGATACAATTACGTTAACATTGCCGCCAGTGTAAATCTTTTAGTGGTTTGAGGCCTGTAGATAAAAGCATAAGGGCCCGATGGTGGATAACCCCTGGCCTATCACGTTCGTGGTATATGTCCATCCAAAATGATCCAGTCCATGATAAATAACCTATACTTAAACCAAGTCGAAATCAGCAGACAGGTTCGAGATATACCCAATTAAACTGCTGATCCTCCAACCACAGTAAATCATTTTGAAGGATTTAGGCCTTTAGGATTTGTAAAATATTCCAGAATAATTATTGAATCCACGAATATAATTCTTTCTGAGCCGGTTAGAGAGGATATAGCTAGAGGGACATGTCAGGAAACCATGCACTGTTATCGCACCATCCCGATAATCAAGTCTTTGGTCGTAAACTTTATTCAAACGCTCAGACGTCTAATTCATTGACCTAATGTGATTATATTTTCTCCATTACTTTGATTAACTGGGCTTTAAACAAGGTACCCGAAATTCTTGATGTCACGAAAGAGATTTCCTAGCATCTATATGGCGAACACTCTTGTGTTTTGAATACCAATAGACTATTAAAAAATATGTTACTGACGTATCACGAATCGCGAATCCGGACATCTGACAGTATACTACGATCGAAGTCAAAATGGCGGATTTGAGGGTCCTTAGACATTTACGTTTTGATTGTTGCCATCAGATTTATCACATATTCCTCCGTTAAAGAGGATGAAACGTATTTTATTTTGCTTGAAATGATTATGCTTCGGCATTTGAAACAATTACTGCTGAGTCATGATATCAGTTAAGCCAATCAATAAAGTTTCGAAAGTCTCAGTGTGTTTCTTTATTTGTGATACATTTGATCATGTGATGGATATGAGGGTATATCGTCATATTTCTGATTTATGAAAGACCTGAAGAGTTTCCTGCTTCGCCAGGCATTGCCAGGCTGTAAACTGAGTCAAATCGGTTTTTAGGTCATGAAGACCACTCCTCTGATGTTGGCGAGCATTATCATATACCTATGCGTGCTAGGATAGTGATACACACTCGCGTTTTCTGTTTCCGTATCACCCTAGTCGCTATCTGTATCGCCCTACTCGGTAACCGGAACTATTTTCGCTGGTGACTTTGGCAACCTGTCGGAGAAAGCCCGTGAAGCCCGTTCTGTTCTAATAATAGAACTGAAAACTGTACACATGCTGATCCGTTCTGAAGGGTATTTCCAGATCAATACAAATGGATTTACACTTGCGATAATATATGCATATATACTAAACCTATTCTAAGTCTGATTTTGGCCTTCATGACCGTCAATCTGAGCCTTGTTAACTTACGGTGGGCAGTATCCGCCGTACCTCACTGATTACTGTGCGACGAAATCATTGAAAAGTTCATCACATAGTGAGCAACAACTTGCGATAATTAATTTAAATAGTAACGCTGAATGATGTAAAAATTTCAACAAAAAGAATCTAGTCGATTATGATAACATCCGTTTTATTCCAAGACTCAAAATCAAATATAGGCCTGTTACCCGGTATTTGAAATTATTTCTTGATGGCGAATACAAATGAACGAAAGACAAACTCTGTGGCTCTACTGCGTGACCACGTTTTCAGTGACAAGAACTGAACGAAAGCACGAACACATGGCTACTCTGGCTCGTAATGTTGTTTAGTCTATATGTTGTAAGTCTCTTAACGTTGAAAATAAACACGCCGATATTCCTCCCCCTCCCCCCCCGGTTCGTCTTCGGTGAAGTGATAACCGATGCAGCAAATCTCCATTTTCAGGCCGCCTTGATGGGGACTGCACGCTCCCCGTCTGGCCATGGATTATCGATGCAATTGCCCCTGCAAGCTCTGCTTGACTACTGCTTTATAGAAAACATCTGAATTCCAGGGACAGACAGTTGATCCACAGTTATAAAATAGACAGCAATTCAATCACGTGTTTTCTTATTCAAATCAAAAGTCATTTGAAATATTATGTTTGATTCGATAAATCCAAGAGAAACTGTAAAATCCAATCATGATCGAATAATGGTAGGCCTAGTATTTTTTATTTATTTTTTTGATCCGATTTAGATGTAATACGGTCGTATGAACATTATGCAGCTGGCAGCGTGAACACGGCACAGTAAGTTTTCTGGGCAAACCGTAAATCTCACCCATTTCTTTTCTCCATAAAGTTTCGTCTCGCCAAACCACTGATGAACTTTCCTTGCCGTGAATTTCAACAACTGCCTCTTAGCCATCGGGCATGCGTCGATCTATACACGTACCTGTACCACTGACCAACTGACTGTAAAATGTAATTCCTGAATCAAGAATCGTTTGTGACACTGTCGGAACCGCGTTGTTTGTTTGAATCATTGTTTGAATTTCTCAGTTGGAGAATTTCCGTACGCCTGCATCGATCCATCGTGTTTCGCAGTTCGAATGACAGTTTGTTGAACAACACATCAAACAGAGTATATATGTACGTTTCAAGTTCACCATTTCTGCATTCCTCGATGTCAAATATTTTGGGAGGTAACCTGACTGTCTTTCTTCTCTCTTTCTCGTTTATTTATTTCTCGTTTATATCCTGGCCTAGTTTGTTCCATCGAGCGAGTTTATTTTTGGCCCAGTGCCACGTGCGCGGATTTATTCAATTAGGTAAAATGAGCCTTACCACGTCACGTACACAATCAATGCGCGTCATAACACATAGTTCGGAATTCAAACGCCCTATTAGGTGAATAAAAACATCCTAAGAGTTCGGTATATGATAAATATATCATCATGACACTGTGTTGTTCCCGCATTTTGTATCAGCTCTCGTTCTCGGAGTTTGATCGCCGCATCGACCTCGACCTGCGGTCTCGGTCGATACGGCGATCAGACTCCGAGAACGAGAGCTGATACAAAGTGCGGGAACAACACAGTGTCATGATAATATATATGTATCGTCCAAGACTCAAGATCGCCGTGACCTTGAGACCTGGGTAATGACCAATCCGATACACAGATATTTCATCGACCCTGGGACGTTTTCGTGGTGGTAATGTAGTTCACCAGGTCAGTGCTTATTTTTTTAAGGAGATGGAGGCTTATCCGACATATCTTTGAATACAAGTAATGGTGCATGAGGATATAACAGCTGTCTAGATGAAACTTTTGGAAACTTTTCTCATAGGAGAGATAAAAAGCTGAGGTTACAGTTTTCCCTTCTGAATGGTTTCCTAACTGTCAGTGATTAAATTAAATGATGGTGTTACGTGAGATTCTATGAATATCATGCTATAAGCTTTACAGCAGCATTAATAAATCTTGACCATCTCTGGCGTAACTGGTATCTGTTGATTAGATTGAAATATTCAGCGTTGTACATGTAATGGACAACGAATCCCTATCCTGTTATGCGATCAACAAACATTCATATCTCATTTTTCTGAAGCTTCTGATATCCGCCATTTTGAATTTACCCGTCATCCTTTGCACTCAGGATTATGCCAATTAGCAATCAAATGATTAGCTAAATTGTTACAACTGAACTTCGAAATCCAGTCTTATCCACTCGTAGTTACACAAGAGCTGTTATGGCTGTGCTGCAATATTCATTTTGAAAAACGGCTGTTTTGGGGATTGCTGCTTAGGATGTCTGATTTGACCACAAACATATCTTCAGAGACTTGGAACAGCTACAGATAGTTCGGTTTAAGTACTGACATTACATGCGTAATCAAAACTCTCAGCTAATATTTGGCACAATGATGCAATTCTATTTGAAGATCTGATAAAAAAGAATACTTTCGGGACCCCAGGCGTATCCGCTACCTTCACTGTCATTATACGCATACGGATGATTTTGAAGGCATTAATAATATAGACTGCAGATGATGCGAGGGAGTTAAGTGGTGAGGTGTGTTGCGGCAAGACAACACGAGATGTGTAGGCAATCTATCAGGGCTGTTCATTTCCTCTAGTGTCATAATTACGTTATGTAACACATAAGAAGTAGATATTAATATCTGGTTTTCACTGATAGAGCTCTATATAAATACTGGCCAATTCCCATCTAACAAGGTGCCTCTAGACAGTAATGGGTAGACGTGCGAAAAAGAATATTCGTTTGGAATGAGCAAATTATATGAAAGGAAGCGATAACGCTCGAAGCTGTCCCTTAAGCCCGAAGCTTTTAAGTACTTTATGTCAATTGATCTTTTACAACATATGTTTTTTGTTTATGTTATTTTAACTACATGTTTTATTATTTGTTTATCATGAGTATGCTCTCTCCCTGTTGTTCAAAAATCTCACGAGGGCCACAGGGTACATTCGTCACTGTACTAACTGTGTTTTTACGCTCGTTAAATTTAGTATATTGAATTGGATTGAAGGAAACGATGTTGAATATCAGATATGGCACCAGCACGTTGAACAATCTCGAGCATATTTACTGTTCTTGTTTTTTTTGTTCAACAGACAATTTAAATTTATATATTAAAGACAAATCTTTATAATAGAAGACATCCATGTTGAAATATATTACCATGTCCTAGAAATCAGATGCTCTAAAATATTATAAATTATTGTAAATTCCAAATCTGGAAATAACTATACACGAACCAGTGAAAATCTTAAAACCGGTTCAAACCGTGGTTCTGAATGGTTACATGGTTCTAAGGTCTTTGTTAAAAATGGGTGCCCGAGTACATTAATATAGGTGTATATACAGGTGCCAATGTCGAAAATGACTAGATGGATAGGAAAGTTGACCTACGATAAGATTTAAGAACAGTGAATTTATTACGGTTCTTACAACAGCGTTAATTTACAGCATTAGCATATTACTTTTAGAATGACAAAGGATTTCGACTATTCATTCCAATGGACTTCATGGTGAAATGCACATAGCGAAACGGTCGTATTGATAGCTAACCTTGGAAAGTACCTTTGCTTCACGAGATTGTGAGTAATAAAACACAACAACCATGCAATTAAATGCTTCTCTTTATGGGGGCGTGAGTCTGCATGTTATACGAAATGAGGAGACAGTCCGTGTTTATCGGATGGAGACTACATTTGGTGTGGTGTTATATAGCGATCCGGACAGAAAAGCGTTGTATTAAAGATATCGTTTAATTGTCTGGCCTCTTCGCCATGTGAAAAATTGCAATGAACAACTGTTTGATCAACCCTTGTTGACTCGAATAACCGATAACGTTAACTGCTTTCGTGTCTAAAATCAATTCGATTCAATGTCTGGTTATATGCACTGCATCTCGGCTCATCCTTTTCTTGAAAATGTGCAAAAAAGAGAATATTTTTTTGTATATAAACCATGTAATGAGGAGGATAGCTCACTCCGTATTTAATATACCAAGGGCATATATAATATATTTATCAACTGGAAGGAGAGGTAATATTGGAAAGTTGTACTCATTCCATGACAGTTAGTAAATACAATTCAATTTCATGATATAGTTAGGCCATGGGGCATTGGTTTCCGCAAGCCGGTATATAATGTGTAGTGATGAATTGTTTCTATATTCGAGATAAAAAATATTGGTAGCAATTGTTTTAAACTCTAAAGGATTATCCTTTATTTGCCATTTTCTATGATCTATTGAGGTCGCTATACTAATTGGTTAGTAAACGACGGACAATTATGGTCTGACTGGTGATTTTGGTTTGGAAAAAAGAACAGCCGATTTATTGGTCTACGGTACTGCATGAAACAAAACATTCGCAATATTACGGTTCGTAGTTGAGCGTGGACTTTCAACGATAGCGGATGACTTTCAGAGACATCGTCGAATGTTATTTCAAGGCAGCAAAGACTTTGTCCAGCATTGCTCCGTTCCAGTTCCAAACTGCAATGTATTTCAACATACAACAGAATGCTATAAAATGCAACAATTAACATCACTAAACTTCGAGTGAATTTGCTTGCCATCTGATTGCGGCTCTGACACAAAACAATCATACCGTCAAATACTCAATCTTTAAAAAGACAGGTGAGGTAAATTTGACGTCGCACTACATGCCGTGCTGGCTGATTTAAGCGTTTCATTGTCCATGGACGAATGCAGTGGAAATGAACATGACTTGGATGGGACACAAAAGACGACGGCTTCTGTTGAGAGACCACGCTCGATTAAGATCCGTAGTAATGGACAAGAGCAGCATACTGCCGAAAAAATTCTTTATTGCGATGGAATGAACATTCGAAATTCTAAAAGTAATATGCTAATGTTGAAAGTTAACGCTGTAGTAAGAACGTAATAAGACAATGTAATATGGATATATCTAAACACTTCCTTCTCTAGTTTGATGTGTGTATTGATCCAAATCACTGCACGCCCCAATATATTACATACATAGGTCAGACCTCTGTCCCATTATTATTCATACCAGTAATCACTACCCTACTTCTCTTCAATGTAAAGCTCAATTCTGAAAGGGGTTTATCTCCCTTATTGGGGCGTATTGGTGCAGAGAACTTCCGGTAAGAACCAAAGGCCCTTACAATTGGTTTTAGTAATTAAATATTCTATTTTTCAAGAAAATTATCTTTGTAATGCACATGTATACAAGATTTATAGATTTGTAGAAAATATAAACAGAATAGGTTTTCAAACAAATATTCTAAAATAGTTTATCAATATATTATTCAAAATAAATGCCGGTGCCTTTTGTAGAAGTGAAACCGAGGCGACTGCTTCCCGGAAACCGATTTTCATACCTGTAACCTAAGAGAGCGGCAATTATTCAGGAAGAGACCAGATACTTTTCGGAAAGGGCTAAAACGAACGGGTTTTGAAGATTATAGTTATCTTGTTCACCCAGCCAGTGATTCAGACAAGGATACTTTATACCCAAGCTGTTTCAATATCGTATGTAACTTGGAGGGTTCGTCAAAAAATGCCGTTCTTTTTTGTATCGAAATAGACACATGAGGGAAACTCCTTCCATCCATTCACATTCATGATTATCGCGAGGAACGATGTAGAAGTATCGACCTACTTTTTCGCTATATAGAATGGTGTATAGGGAAGGTGTGGATGCAATATAGTTCAATATAGCCATTCAGAACAAAAGTTAAATAGAGCAGTTGAATATCTTTTATTAATATATCATTTAGTGATAAATGCTTTTACACAATTGATTAGGATTCGTATGATAACGGTTGGCGATAAAATAATTAGCAGTTGTGTCGGGTGGTATATCCCGAACTAGATGTAATGAAAAATATAGTCAAAAATGTCCACAAGTGTGAGAGTTATCTCCCTGGATTTGGACGTTAATATACGTGTATGAATGTCATTTGTTCTCAACAAACTTGTCGATTTAGGTGTTATAAAAGCTTGCAGGGAGTCCGTATGCATCGAAGAAATAGCCGATGTCTCAGCGGAAATAAGACAGAATCCCGTGACTCTAGCTGATCGGTATTGTCGACATAGCCACATTGTATCTTAATCACGCGCTTTGCAATCTGGTCTGTCGGGAATGCTCCTTCAATATGTGGCTTTAGGTATGGGTCCGAATGTATCGCACAGATTAAGTCGTTAGTATTCATCGATGAATACCGATTATGTTCCTTGTATGATCCACTTCAAAATGAGGGGGGAATTTGGTGTGTATTACGCAGTTTATGCTTTCTGGCAGTGCCTCTCCAATTATTAGCTTCGGTCGAATGTCGGATCTGCGTTGAACTTTTGGATCATTTGTAGATTTGAACGATGGTCCTAAAGTAAACGCGCATCTTCTGGGGGAATATTCTGTCGTTCCCTAAATTTCTTCTTTTCTTTCAAGTGACGTCGAACAAGCTGAGAAATGCCGAGGTACAGTTAGACTTTTTGGGGAACGATGCAAATATTGTATGGGAGGGTCGGCTTGGTGTGTTTATTCCGTCCATATACGTCATATACTGGCGAGATTGAAATACCAAACGGGGTTGAAGGGGTTGGCAATATTGTGTCTGTTCGCGGTTATCGTAGCGTTTTCTTGACGAATCCAGTTATCAACCTGGAAGGAGCATGGATTGAAACATATTGTTTCAATTGTACATAACCTGTCTGGCTGTTATGGCAGACATGCGCACCACCCAGAGTGAACTGTTTTATCGCCGTATTTCATCCTAGAGCTTGAGCATGAGCCAGAATAATGCCGGGATTCACCTTAACTTTCAAAACTTTCAAGTAAATATCGTCTATAACGAGTTTATAAGCTGAGTTTTCCTGCTGAAATGAAGATAAACTACAATATTGCTCGGTACACCTTCACGTCAATTCCGTGGTGTAGAGAACAATATTGACTTCAAATGAAGCGTAATCGATAAAGGCTGCGTCAGGAATAAATCCCCCTTACTGTCCAGAAGTGTCTTTGAAGTAACTTTGAAGTAACTTTATAAAGTGTGGCCATATTTTAACCTTGAAGTGCAAGGCTCAGAGTCAGAAGTGTGCTTGCAGTGTGGGTATTGTTTTGTGACAATGCCAATATAAGGGCATTGAAGTCACAATGAAGTCACTTGGAAGTACTTTTGAAGTGTGCCTCAAATATGTTAATTTAATACTGCAAAGGCACTCCATCGACACTTTCACAGAAGGGTAACCTTCAAGGCACTTCTGAAGTGCTCTTGATGTACCTGATTAGAATATTTGAGGCACTTCAATGTCCTTATATGGCAAGGCACTTCATCCACTCTTCTACAGAAGGATACCTTTCATAGCACTTCTGAAGTGCTCTTAAAGTACCTTATTAGTATCATAGCAAATCCGTGTAATGAAAGGTATGTAGCCACGAGCTATTTACTTTCCCGGAAAAGAAGACACAAATATATATTTGAGCACAGAGCGCTTTATTTAGAGAAAACACTGGGAGTGAGACAAAACAGTACATCATAAAATATTTACAATAAACCTGATGGTTCTTAACAAGAAACGTGTAGTTTATATAACCGCTAGCACAAATCCTTGAGACAAAATACAGCACACTACTATATATGTATGTATTTACATGCAGTCTTTGGCATGAGAATTTATTGCAGTATTAGTACGGTATTATTATTCAAGGGTGACAATGTTCTTGTCCAACTTGAACTTGAAGCAGCAGATCTTTTGAAGGATAGTTTGCTTTAGTTGTTCTGAGGTCCACTTAGATGTAATCCAACCTTTGCTGAAACCCACCAGTCTGAATTGTGGACTTCTTGGTCTGTGACGATAAATACATGCATATAATTAAAACAGGATCAGTAATATGGTTCCTTATGATATGCAATCCAGTTTTTCTTTTTTTTAAACACACTCAAGATGATTGAATAGGTTGACTACCATAAAGGGTAAAGAATGGAACACATCCGTACGATTTACAAAAGATTGATGAAGATGTCTATTATCCTTTCTTTAATACTCCATGATATACAACACGGGAGATAAACAGTTTGTGTGACGTTCTAACCAATATACATTTTGAAGAAATCAACCATACCTAGGTGTGCTCATTACATTTCCAGTCAGTCGAGTGGCTGCTTGAAGTGAGCCGAGTTCCTTGTAGCAGCTGTATTCTGGAATATGAAAGTATACAATGTAAGAAGCCATTGAAGAGAAACAATCATGTGAATTTTTATAATTTGTCTTTGTTAATTTCTGGTTCAACTAAATCTCCATACAGGGTTTCAAATAACAAATAAATGCTTATAAACTACAAATTGTATCCTTAAATTTTTGAAATGAAATAAACGTTCTCATTTCTCAAGATGTGGGTAGAAATGTACAATTGAAGTGTGTGAAGATCCTTAGCTTTGGCATATGAATAGTGCAATCAATAGACAAGGAGAATATAGCCTGTTATAATGATGAAATGTCTAAATCGTAATTGATTATACTTTTTCTGATTACAGCTAAAAATAGGTTATGCTAACATTTTATTATCAATATATTTTAAAACATATTTCTTTACCATTTTGTCAAAAATCTGGTATGGAAATATTCTACAATCTTCTGCAAGGAACAAAAATCAATAAATTTTATAAATCAATAAACAGTTCAAAACAATAAGATTATTTATTTAGAGCTACCATCCCCCCAACCAGTTAAATCCACCTGTTTTGACATGAACAGGAAGTATACAAGCAGTTTTGTGATAAAAATATCTCACCCTCAGGGGATTTCCTCCAGGGGTGCATGGAAATCTTCATATGAGGTCCCCAAGCCTGGGGTTTCCAAGCTGCCAATTCATACGATCATAACAATGGCAATTAATCCACACTGCCTTGGTAGATCTGAAAGTGATATTGAGACAAAGATATGGATATTTCTTTGTGAAAGCCATGCTGACCCATCAAATTTGACTGCAATTATAAGGTGATTACAACCTGCAGTCCAGAAAGCAATATTTATTGAGGCCAATATCAACTTTTTAATATGCCAAGTATGTCAATGGAAACTTGTTGATAATAATAGCTGATACTCCCAGGTCTACATCACTGTTCAGCTCAGTTCTTTGCTTATTAGGTTATGAAAAACAGAAAAATTATAGTTATATTTATACTTTACTTACCATATCACTAGCTGCACTCATCACCATCTGCAATACAGTTCTTCAAACCTCCATAATTCTAGCTTAACATGATCAAATCCATTTGATTTTTTTGCAGTTGTCGGCCATTTTTTTTGTTGTCCACTGGTGGCGCCCCCGGTGTTCAATTAAATTTTTGAGGGCAGATAACTCCACCCATTTTGACGAGACAGTTAATAGGAAAAAGACTATCAGAAACAAATTATATATATTATATTATATTTAAACAAGTGATAATAATGAAGAGGATAATATAAAGTATTCTTTAATGGGCATTTTATGTTGCTGAATTATGTTATGTTAGAACTGATTCTTCTAAAAATATTTTCCCATTTTGTCCAATATTTTACCATAAAATCATGGATTTGGAATGATTATAAAATCTGAATTCAACAAAATTTCTTACCTAATATGATACAAGATAATTTATTTAGAGCTACCATCCCCCCAATCAGTTAAATCCACCTGCTTTGACATGAACAGGAAGTATACAAGCAGTTTTGTGATAAAAATATCTCACCCTCAGGGGATTTCCTCCAGGGGTGCATGGAAATCTTCATATGAGGTCCCCACGCCTGGAGTTTCCAAGCTGCCAATTCACACGATCATAACAATGGCAATTAATCCACACTGCCTTGGTAGATCTGAAAGTGATATTGAGACAGAGATATGGATATTTCTTTGTGAAAGCCATGCTGACCCATTAAATTTGACTGCTATTAAGTGGTGATTACAACCTGCAGTCCAGAAAGCAATATTTATTGAGGCCAATATCAACTTTTTAATATGCCAAGTATGTCAATGGAAACTTGTTGATAATAATAGCTGATACTCCCAGGTCTACATCACTGTTCAGCTCAGTTCTTTGCTTATTAACTTATGAAAAACAGAAAAATTATAGTTATATTTATACTTTACTTACCATATCACTAGCTGCACTCATCACCATTTGCAATACAGTTCTTCAAACCTCCATAATTCTAGCTTAACATGATCAAATCCACCTGATTTTTTGCAGTTGTCGGCCATTTTTTTTGTCGACTGGTGGCGCCCCCGGTGTTCAATTAAATTTTCGAGGGCAGATAACTCCACCCATTTTGACGAGACAGTTAATAGGAAAAAGAATATCAGAAACAAATTATATATATTATATTATATTTAGACAAGTGATAATAATGAAGAGGATAATATAAAGTATTCTTTAATGGGCATCTTTTGTTGCTGAAATTATGTTATGTTAGAACTGATTCTTCTAAAAAAAGTTTCCCATTTTGTCCAATATTTTACCATAAAATCATGGATTTGGAATGATTATAAAATCTGAATTCAACAAAATTTCGTACCTAATATGATACTGTTTTGATGATAATAGCTGAAAAAATGTTGAAAGCGACGTTAAACCATATTCACTCACTCACTCACCCTGTTTTGATAACACTAATATGTGAGAGACTGATATATTATTAATATCTTTATTTTATTCAAATAGAAACCCATGGTACTGATCACTTTAAAAGATCCAAAAAGTGTTCACAGTTCTGAGTAATATGTCGGTAATCACATGTGAATATTTTACACAGTTGCAGCTATTTTGAACTGTGAAGTACAAATCTTATGTTTAGTGGTTTCATTGAAATGAGATTTGATGTCACTGAGTGAAATCAAATCAGCCAACTTTGAGCTGGGATATTCCCAGAGCTAATTAGTATCATTGAAACTTGTATACATGTAGTTCTAATTTATAATGTTATGTTACTGTGACAGTTTGTGGGAAAATTCCAATAATCTAGAAATCCTATTGGGTTGAATCTTATAGAATTTTTCAGAATCTTGTAGGAATTTTTAGAATCTTACAGGATTTTCAGAATCTTATAGGATTTAATAGAATCTTATAGGATTTTTTTATTCTTATAGGATTCTTTCAGAATCTTATATGACTTTTCAGAATCTTATAGGATATTTTAGAATCTTACATGATTTTTTTAGAATCTTATAGGATTTTTCGATTTTTTTTTAGAATCTTATAGATATTTTTGTAAGGAAAAGTCCCCCAAGTTATGCTATAAAACTGACAAAGTCCAAGAAGTGTCTTTGAAGAGTACCTCAGATTATGGCGAACAATAACTAAGTCTCAGAAGTGTCCCTGAAGTCCCCCAAGTTTTGCTGAAGAACTGACAAAGTCCATGAAGTGTCTTTGAGGAGTACCTTGGCTACTGCCTTTTTCCAATGAAGTACCTATGAAGTGTGCCAGTATTTTTCTCTGTTGTTGAAGTGCCTTTTCAGTGTACTCTTCAGAGGCACTTCTAGGCACACTTCACATGAAGTGTGACACTTCTGGACAGTAAGGACCGCTTCGCTTCGTTCTGAAATCGCTAAGGATTGTGGGAAGGTAGTGTAGCGATGAATAGACTCCGGTTATCAGTTTCCTGACCTATCCTCCAAGTTCAACACGACGGAGTAAGGGAGCTCTCGTTTCTCTAACATAGGATTCGCCGCATATGTTGGAGTATACGTATAGTTGACTTCCGTTCGATGATAATTTGTACCGCGATTGTTTGGGGATGAATATTTCAACGAGTCCGACAAACCATCCTCGATATAATCGCAATGATTTAGTCAAGTCTTGACTTGGAATTGACTGGGATTGTTGTGGGGAAACCACTGGATTGAGTCTGTGGTGCGAACGATGCTATATGCGTTCATTCTGGTAGAAGAAATTTCCGATAATCTAGTGATTCAACTCGTCTGCGTTTCTTTCATAGTTTTAGGCCTGATACATATGAACATGTCTTCCTGGAAAATTTTACAATGTTCGTCGTAAACTGGTCCTTTTATTTTGCGAATTTCGGTAAAATCTCATCTGGCCCCCAAAAATAACATGATCACCTGTCACAGACAGAAATAATTGATCGTCTATTCGTCATCATAGAAAAGAAGCCGGGACGTCTAAGAACGGAGCTGCGCAACGCATTGAAAAGTTGATCTCTCCTCTGCAACACGCGAACTGTATAAAATAGAGCCGTATCGATACTGCTAGTCGGACTTCAACCTTTGAATAAGCAATCTCTGGACAACAACAAGAAACAGACAGTACAAGAAGCAGACCAAATACTATGATTTACTTTTTTCAGAATGCCTCAGATTTTCAGTATAACAGGCCATACATTCCATATGAGAAGAAATTCCCGGTTGCATAATGCAGCAATATCATTCTATATACTCGAATATAAACGTATATGACCGAGTGCTACCAGCAACTAAAACTGGTTACTCGTACACACGATCTTAACAACTGGAAATTCGGAGAATCTGTTCAAAATAGTGGTCAGTCGTTCGCATGGATACATGAAAACTGGATAAGGAAGATTTGGTCGTGTGTACCAAGCTTAAGTTTGCGCGTTGGTTCTTCCATAGTGTTCTCAAGATATCGCCATTGAGATCGAACGGCGCTTTGATGAGTAGTCACTGACGATGAGTGGACGCCATGTTGTACTTGAAATAGCCGTAATTTGATATAACCATAAAAGATGGAATGGGTGGAGTAATATTCTCGCACTGACATTTGGGATGTTGTTCCTATAATCCGGTTAATACTAGGTAGGGTATACATAGTACTACTATAATACCGATGCTCGCACCATCGTCAAAGATGTTGATTCTTTGATGCTCACATTGGATTACATTGATCATGCCCGTTTGATTATTTCTGCAAATGTGTTCAACACTCTTGAACAAAAGATTGGAGTTTTAGTTTGATTGCTTTCATAGGAATTTGCGAGTGAAAAGTGTCAAATATTTGGAAGCAAACTTGCCTACTTATACCGTGTACGGTCCCTGCATTTCAAACAACCCCAACGGAAGGAACAAATTATTGAGGGAGGAAGGGAGTATACTCCATATGAAGATATGATCAAGTACATAGCGAATATACGATGGGTTCAAGTGCGTCAAAAACATACAGAACGTGAACAGACACAAAAGAGACTCAATAATCAATTTATAAACTAAGAAAGTAAGGAATTCAAAGACATATAATATCTATTGACAGCTAAGCTCACCCAATAACAGTTTTGTCAGATATTTTTATAATAATGTACTTTCACTTGGGATTTAAAAACCTTGGGGTAAACTGGGACATTTTTCTCCTTTTTGCAAAAATCTCTGCTATTATTGTCCTGTAGAGTAGCATTCTATGCTGTAGCTATAACTAATATTTATTAGAACATAACCACACAAAAGTGCTGAAATATCTGTTATACTTTTCTCCATAATTCGTTTTTGAAAAGTAAAAACAAAAGTTTGCCCGTTTTCCCCGGATATGGGTGCACTGGGACACCCACTGGGGTGTGGTGGGACAATAATCAAAATACATTTTAAATTAAGTATATACTAATATATTTCATAGGAGTTTAGAAGACTCAACAGCGATGGTAAAGTTAGTTGCAATTTTAGACCTCTGCTTTACATAAAATATTTCTCAGAGGCCAAATTTGAGGAAAAAGATATTTTGTGTGATTCTCATGCTAATGAAAGCATTTGGCTTTGAAAGTGCTAGTAAACTCATCAAATCCGATAGGATTAGCAATTACTACTATCTATAGGAAACAAAATAATGCACTTTAATAGCAGTTTAGGACGAAAGTAAAGGAGGTGTTCGGTTTGACCGTATTTTCTTCCTTAGTGTGTTGCGTTTATAAACCGAAAATATAACTTCCTCTCGTTTACTTCAAAAGTTATTAGCTTGAGAGAGAAAATACTGAATTTTCATGTTCTCAATTTTCACCGAGAAGAGATTTGTCAAAGAAATATTACGAGTATTAGAAAATAAGCATTTGTTTGTTTTTGCGATTTTTGGTGATATTCTTGAAGGGAATTCCCTTCATATATAAAATATGACACCTTTAACCAAAACGAGTCTTACTTATCGAAATGCGGTGGGTTTGATCCAAAATGATACTGAAAAATCGTTTTGGTTAAAGGTGTCATATTTTCATAATATTGAAATATGTCAAAACGCTTGTAATGCTCTGAAAGGGTGTAGTTCACCGCCATTCGGCACATGATTCCTCACGTCAATAGTTGTAATTGCTGCTTGGCCGAATGGTTAGAGTGTCGGGCTACAGATTAAAAGAAAACCAACACTTTGGTTCAAATCCCCAAATCGCTGAAAAAATATATAATTTTTTTTTTTTCCTTTTTGTCCCATCTTCATTTTGGACTTAAGGTACAATATTGACGCGAAATAAAAACAGCGAACCCCTAACGCACATAATCCAATATTTTATTATAATTCGTGAATAGAATTGCACACAAACAACTGCACTCACACAGTCAGACCTGAATATTCTGACGATCCAGCAGAGCAAAAAATTAATTGTTACACATATGTAATTTTTACATGAGGGTATTTCGTTATAGGGCAGCGGAAAGTTGTATCTATGAATTAAAAAGTTATAAGGTTAAACTTGTCTTACATCAAGGCCTTTATTAAGGAAATGACCCTCAACAAGTGGTGACGCTTGCTTCCCCAAGGGATTATGCATGTGCCAATATGTTGTTTTTTTTGCAGTTACTTCCTTAATTATTGTTCGCTGAACTTTTGGCAGTGATTTTTTAGTTTTCGAGTCGGTTTATATATTAATATAACTGATTATTGTTCGTAAATATCTGGGTCGTTTATGAAAATACTAATGACAACTGTATGAGAATATGAACCAGATATTCCCATTAGACTCGCCTCGCCTGTCTGACAAAGAGTTGGGGAATACCTGAGCATTACGTCACAATTTACCGGCCGGCTCGAAGCGAGACAATAGAGCGGCAGAGAGCGACGCTGAAGGGGAAAAATATCCATCTAAAGCGAACACCTCCTTTCACCATTTGATTACTATTGTCACAGTGTGCCCCGGCAAAAGTGTCCCAGTCTGCCTTGGATGCGTCATTCATTCCGTATTTTGAAAAAAAGTAATACATACATCTGAGATAATAAATCGATATAATTAAATTGTACCGTTGTCCATCCTCTCTCAATAGTAACAAAACAGCAATGAAGTACTGCTGAAAACTTGGTATACCAAAATATCATCCTTAGTCCGAAAAATTTACTTGGACTGCTCAAAAACAAATTTTGTGCCCCTAATTTTTACCCAATGATAGTTTTCACTTGTGATCAATATAGAAGTTGTATGGGGGTGGTGGCTTTCTGCTGATAATAATGCAATGTGCTTCCTGTCCTTGACATGGGAGCTAGACGGCTTGTCCCACTGTGCCCCATGTCCCACTGTGCCCCATGTCCCACTCTATCCCAATCTCCCCTACTTCCAAAAAATCAATGCAACTGAATGGATTCATTGTTTATGAAATATCGTAACGAGAGGTCAAATCGGATTCGTTGTAGTGAAGTAATAATAATGCAAAGATAACGACTCTAAAGCAAATACCACTCGTTCGAGCTGTTTGGGAAGTTTGTACGCAAAACTTGTCTCCCTTGCGTCGATGGAATGGTATCGCATTGATAGAATGAGTTTCGCTTATTTTCGTATTCTCATCACTCGTCCTCCCTCTCATATATACATAACAAAGATTTGTTGCAAAAATATGCCGCAAACATTTAAGTTATATACACCCAAACTATGACTGAATGTAACATTGAATAAAAAATAAAACAGATCCATGTTGAACAAAGCGAAACAATGACTACATATTTACTCTTTCTTGTAAAGAATGGCTTTTCGGTGAAATCTAACTTGCGTCAAAGTTCAACCCAGAAAGACTTGGCTAGCTGGTTAACACGAGAGAGTGAACGAAATTAAAGGCAATATTAATGTTGTTGGTTGACAGATAAAGTGCCTAGCTTGATTACGCTCTGGGATTAACTTATCGCTCACATCATGGATCACCTCGGTATCTGTCATTAAAGCAGCCATCCTTCTATTACCTGGCACGAGAATATATATGGAATTCTTAATATCGTCAAGACAGCTATATGAGTGTTTACGGCAAATTCATTCTCAACATGCTTATATATTTTGAGTAGGCTCAAATACCATTAATTAATTTCCTTAACCCTTTTTATGCCGATAGTAGGACACCCGGTACTGACATAGTTTGGTGCCCCAAAATGAAGAAATACTGAGAAGATTTGATCTTCTATCTCACCAAAATGGGGATAATTGAGGGCCTATTTTTCATCAGGATTTTTATGGTTAAATTCACAATGACGGACATAAGTGTGTAACTGAAACGAGTTTGGTCGTTTTTCTTCAAAAGTAATGTTTGCCTTACATCATGTAATTGCCAAAATCTACACAATTTCACATCAAACGGCGTCGATATAAATTGGATTACGCATACTATATGCTATATAAGATAGATATGCTACGGGCAAAATGTCAGCCGTACTTCATAATTAGGTAAACAGTGCACCCTCACAATTTATAGCATGTTAAAGATATATCGGCTACCACTGAAAAGGAACAGAGACGTTCATCCGAAAAAAAAATACTCTAGCTGTGACATTAATTTATTCAATACACCACAAAAAACTGCTTTTTGCAAAAATTACCCAAAGTGTATGATTTAAACACTCACAGTCAAGGTGACGTAAATAGCGTCAACGGAAATTTGCAATTGGGCTTTCGTCTGTTTTGGGCATTTTCCGTACACTGATTCCATAGCATGAACATCCTCTCATCGGAGTCTGTATGTTGTATCTGTCACTGGTACACAAGCTGGTATAATGATTAATCGCAGGACAATTGTAGGCCTAATTTCAACAAAGATGAGATCTGGCATTACAATAGGTTAAATATGCTTTCGAACGTATGATATTTGTTGTAATGAGTCGGCGCATGTCGATGTCAATTGTGTTGGGTTGGCATGATGGTAGCATATATATAATTTACATTTTCTTGGTCTTCGAAAAACTCCACTTCCGAGAAATCAATGCAGCTGAAAGGGTTCATTGCAATGGAATATCATAACAGAGGTCCAATCGGAAGCTTTGTAGGAGTAATAACTATAAATTGAACAACTTCAAAACAAAGACCACGTTTTCCATCTGTTTGGAAAGTTAGCTCGAAACTTACCTCCCTTGCATCGATAGTATGGCATCTTATTGTTAAAATGAAAACAAGATTTTTACCTTTTTTCGTATTCTCATCACCTCATCATTGCCGCAAGCAATACTGGTATACAGCCCAATTACCACATACTTACTCTTCTTGCAAAAAATGGGTTTTTGGTGGAATTACTTAGCTATATCATCCCAGAAAAAGTTCGCTTGGTGATTAGCATAGCAGAGAAAAAGAAATAAAAGGCAATGTTGTATGATAGTAAAAGTACAACGGCTATATTTATTACGTTATTTGATCAACTTACCGCCAGCACCAAGGATGAGCCCACACCAAGATTTGAGCAGCAATCATTTTATTCCCATTTAATTTGGCACACTTATCCGCAATAATACAGGTGTTGCCCTACCACGAGAATATATATGCAGTTCCTAATATCGACAAGAGAACCATATGGGTGTTTACACATGAACAGCTGCAATAAAAGCGGGCTGATCTTCCAATCTTAAAACGTAGAATCCTCCGTATTCCAATCGGAATGTGAGGCGCCGAGGGAGGTTTTCCTGTGGAGTCATATGGTTGGTTTTTAGTCGCCAGACGTAGTCAACCTTTTCCACTTTGTACATATCTCAACAATTTATTATGTGGAAATTGGTGAGATACATGGCAGTGAGACTAACGTCACAGGACCTACGAAGTAGGGTAGGCATTAAGACTCCGATGCCCACTGAACTGTTGGTCCCCCACCTCGCCCAAGTTAAATCATGCCCATATTAAGATGGGCACAATCCAAGTCAGAATCACCAGTGATATTCATAAAATAAAATCACCAGAAATATTCATCAAAAGTAGGTCAGCTCAAAACTTGCTGGTAACAGTCCCCTAATACACGTTCATGCCAAAAATCAAGGTTCTAATGTCAACAGTTATCCTTATTTTGCCGACGAAAGGATTCGGATGGACTGACTGACTGACTGACTGACTGACTGACTGACTGACTCACTCACTCACTCACTCACTTATTACCGGACAATTTGCAAATGATCGCCTACTTCGTAGGAATTTACCGCACGATGTCCGGAATTAGAGCTTAGATTTTATGAGTATATTCGCACTCACTATGTTCACCAAATGTTTCAGCGTTTATTCCATCTGACGTCCTCATCCATTAACATGTCAGGAGCTGCATGTACTTATTTGTACTGATCTGTCATCACAGCTCCAGAGGTAGCGTAATTAGTTCCGCTTACGACGGCACTAGTGGTCGTGTGGGTACTTCATATTTTCCACATGAACATCTGCAATAAAAGCGTGGCTGAGATACTAAGGCTACGTCTTAGAATCCTCCGTTTTGTAATCCGAATATGTGGTGCCGAAGGAGGCACCACATATTCAGTTGTCAGAGCATTTCCATCACAGCTCTCTAGATTTGTATCTAATACCGCTTATGCCGGTGCTAGGGGTCATGTGATCATGTCATCCAAGTTGCCACATGAACAGGTACAATAAAAGCGTACCTGAGATACAACAAATATCACGAATCGTTAGATTTTTGTTATGTGCCTTAGAATAGGTTAATCAGAAGACTATACTGTGTAGTCATGTGGCTCTGTCAGTATGTCGGCACCTCTTCCCACTTCCCTTATATGCGTTGTAATTTTTACCTGTATATGGCAAGATTCTGCTGGTGGACGTTTCGCCCCCGAGGCCCGCCCCCCTGTACAGACCTTTTGGCCTTTGATATATGTTGGCATTGTGGGAAGTTGATGCTGGGTCGACATCGGGCCTTACAGACTAGTCTTTTGTGTTAAATGTCGTCATTTTCATCTGACGACGATACAGCTCACCAATCCCCAGTGTATGAGTTGTCACAGCGACACAGCTCACCAAATACAAATATACCAGTTGTCAGAGCATTTCCATCATAGCTCTCTAGATTTGTATCTAATACCCCTTATGCCGGTGCTAGGGGTCGTGTGGTCATGTCATCCAAGTTGCCACATGAACAGGTACAATAAAAGCGTACCTGAGATACAACACATATCACGAATCGTTAGATTTTTGTTATGTGCCTTAGAATAGGTTAACCAGAAGACTATACTGTGAAGTCATGTGGCTCTGTCAGTATGTCGGCACCTCTTCCCACTTCCCTTATATGCGTTGTAATTTCCTATGGAGTAATATGGTTGCTTTTTAGTTTCGTACTTTTTTCACCTCTTATATATCTCACAAATGTATGATATTTCAGTACCAAAGTATCAATTAATGCAACAAAAATTGAAGATAGATCAGATCCATCGATCACACACTTACTCTTCCTTGTAAAAAATGGCTGTTTCTTGGAATTACTATCTAGGTCAACCCAGAACATGTGTACTTGGGGGTTAACTTGACAGAGAAAACAAAATCTAGGGCAATGTGGTTTTGTGGCAAACATAATGGCCATGTTTATTAGGTTCTTGGATCAACTTATCGCCTACGCCAAGGATTAACTCGGTATCTGCCATTTAAGCAGCCATCCTATTAGTCTCAATTATTTTGACACTCTTATCCGCGGTAAGGCAGATGTCGCCCTGCCACGAGAATATACATGTATATATGCTATTGTTATTATCGTCAAGAGAACCATATGAGTGTTTCCGGGAAATTTATTTATAACATGCTCACATACATGTTCCTACGAAGTAGGGCCTCATTTGCAAATCGTTCGGTAAGGAGTGAGTCAGTGATATAATTATATTCCTACATTGTGAAACATCCTGCCAGAAAATACTGGCTCGGGTGAGAATCGAACTCATGACTTAGGGGGTACCGTCCCACTGCTCTACCAACTGAGTCCAGTTGGGAACAGCTCGCTAATTCAATCCATTTCACAAGTACACGGCAAATCGCCACGATAACAAGTGAATTTTGGATATAAATTCGTGGGTTCGATTCTTACCCGAGCCAGTATTTTCTGGCAGGGTGTTTCACAATGTAGGAATATAATTATATTATAATTTATCCCTGACGATGACTGAAATTGTGAGTCAGTGAGTTCATCCGAATCCTTTCGTCGGTAAAATAAGGAGAACCGTTGACATTAGAACCTTGGCTTTTGGCATGAACGTGCATTAGGGGACTGTTACAAGCAAGTTCTGAGCTGACCTACTTTTGATGAAAATTTGCCCTACTCAGGTGACCTATAACATTACGCTTGAACCCACAAGTCATCTTCCTCACCCTACTCCGTAGGTCCTGTGACGTTAATCACACTACTCATGTATATATAGCATATGATTTTGCGTACAGACTAATATACCGTTAAATTGATATGGTTTAACCTAGCTCCGGTGTAGCCTTGTTCTATACTACGTGAGAACTACGCTACGGCTGCAAACCAAACATCAGATCGAGTTGTTGGGAAAGTGCCGTACGCGCAATATTTGCCAAAAACAATTGACCATAAACAATAAAATAACTCGATTCTATGTCCTCTTAACTTTCATAAAACACCTTGTTTATGAGTGACTGTCCGTTTTTAGCCTGGCAAGAGATGTAAACTCGGACGAGTGGGTGTAAAACTGTCCACATCGTCGCCATCTTAATACATCGATCAGAACGCTGATTACGCGCAACAACAACTCGCGATAAACACTACACGCACAACGGCGATGTGGACAGTTTTGCCCCATCTCGTCCGAGTTTAGACGTCTTGCAAAACTAAAAATGGACAGTCGCTGATAGACAAGGTGTTTTATGAAAGATAAATGGACATAGAATCGAATTATTTTATTGGGTATGGTCAATTTGTTTGGCAAATATTGCCCGTACGGCACTTTCCTAAGTTTTCTAAGTACTGGCAATATTTGCCAAAAACAATTGACCATAAAATAACTCGATTCTATGTCCTCTTAACTTTCATAAAACACCTTGTTTATGAGTGACTGTCCGTTTTTAGCCTGGCAAGAGATGTAAACTCGGACGAGTGGGTGTAAAACTGTCCACATCGTCGCCATCTTAATACATCGATCAGAACGCTGATTACGCGCAACAACAACTCGCGATAAACACTACACGCACAACGGCGATGTGGACAGTTTTACCCCATCTCGTCGGAGTTTAGACGTCTTGCAAAACTAAAAATGGACAGTCGCTGATAAACAAGGTGTTTTATGAAAGATAAATGGACATAGAATCGAATTATTTTACTGGGTATGGTCAATTTGTTTGGCAAATATTGCCCGTACGGCACTTTCCCAACAACTCGATTTGGTGATTGGTTTGCAGCCGTAGCGTTGTTCTCACGTAGTATAGAACAAGGCTACACCGGAACTAGGTTTAACCCTTGAAGGACATTCGGTACTGACAAAGGATTTTTTACCTTGTATCTTACCAAAATGGCGTAATTACGAGCATAGGTTCATGAGGATTATTATGGGTAAATTCAAAATGACGGATATGAGTGTCTAACTGAAACGGGTTTGGCCGTATTTATTCAAATTTTATGTTTGCCTATTACTTCGTGGAATTGCCAAAAATCTGTGTAGTTTTACATCAAACTGTGCAGTTTTGTTTCGAGAGATCGGTGACTATGTAATGTGGAATAGGATTACTGTACTGTAGGCTATTACAGACCGTAATACTGGCAAAATGTCAGCCGTAGTTCATAATTAGGTAAACAGTACGCCCCACACTTTATAGCATGTTGAAGATATATTGGTATATATCGGTGCATCTGGAAAGGAGCAGCGACGTTTATCAGAGAAAAAATACTCCAGCTTTATTCAATTCAGCACAATAAGCTGTGTATCTTACAGAAACATTCTTCGATTTAAACGCTCAAACGCTAAATCAAGAAATTTTATCATTCTGTCTCAAAAGAAGCTTTAAATTGCTTTAGGATAAATGTGGACACCTCTGGACAGAAATAAACATTATGTTATTAGATATAGCTTTTATGTATAAAGGTTAAAGGTATAATGTAAGTGTGCTATATGATGTGTGTGAAGATGTCTAACATATGTGCGACGCATAATCTATGTGTGAGATATAATGTATGTGCAAAGTTTTTCTTGAAGATGTATATAATGTCGGTGTAAAGGTACATGTATGATGTTTTGAAATATAATATATATGTAACGGTATAATGTATATGAAGAGCTATGTATGTGTGAGGTATAATGTATGTATGTATGAAGTATAATTGTATGTTCGCTACAAGTTGTATTCCCGAAGGTTAAAGCGGAACCCCCCCCAAAAAAAACAATTTTGCAAGGAAGTATGTGATTGCCATCATTATTCTGAGTCGGTTTTGGCGTTGATTTTCTCAAATTATTTCCACTGTATGTTGAGATATTGCACTTCAATGATGCAGGAGTTGGTAAAAAATGTTTTGCAAATGAGTTTTTTTGATGTCATGCAGTGATCTTGGACGATTAGATAGATAAATGCAATGAAATACCATCGTCTTTTCTATAATACTTAGGACACTTGATTGCATTCCATTAATATCTTGTTCACCGGTGTTTGGTTGTCACTTTTGGGACTTGATTTTCAATAGTTTCAAAAATATGGTTACCACAGCAACCAGTATTCAAGTGTTGTATTTCAGATACTCTAATTATGGTGTTCTATTTGGGCCAATTTGATCTCGCGCGTCGACTTGCAAAAGGGCGACGCGCGACGCGCGACGGAGAGGGCGACGTCGCCTTTCAAAACGCGACGTCGCCTTTCAAAACGCGACGTCGCCCTTTTCCGTCGCGCGTCGCGCGTCGCCTTTTGCAATGTTAAAGAGATAGGCCAAAACTTATGGTGTCTTATTTGGGCCAATTGCCCTATCTCCTAACATTGTAAAAGGCGACGCGCGACGTCGCCTTTCAAAACGCGACGTCGCCCTTTCGCGTCGCGCGTCGCCCTTTCAAAAGAGCGTCGCGCGACGCGCGACGGACATTCGCGTCGCGCGTCGCCCTTTTAAAAGGGCGACGGATGACGGACGACGGACATTCGCGTCACGCGTCGCCCTTTTGGTTTACAAAAGTGCGCATGTCTGGGGGGAGCATCAATCAAATTATCAATTGAAGTTTGCCACTATAGGTTGTACAAGCGTATTATATAAAATTCACAATCTTTGTTAACTTTCTCCTTTTATGTAAAGGTGTATCTGTGTTTGTACTTTGATGTGTTGAATTATAGTATATTTCACCGTACTGTATGGTATGCTATTGTTTAGAATTGTATTGTTTTGTAATGTATTGAGTTGTAATATGTTGAATTGTAATATATTGTATTGTAATGTATGGTATTATTTTGCATTTTATTGTATTGTATCGTATCATATAGTCTTGTTCTGTCTCGTATTGTTTCGTTGTATTGTGATTTGGGGTGTTAATTTCGAACGAAAAAAAAATGTTCACATCTGCGATTTCCGAACCTTGTAGCTTCTGACCGGTGTTGGTAATTTGCTGAGAATTTACTGCAACAAAGCAAGAATGGCAAGATATTTAACATACATTGAGACTATGTACCACATACTTTAATTGTTTCGCTGTCAGATATGTTATATTGCTGATTAATTTTCGAACACTGGTACCTGTGTTCCACAAAATCCACACCCCTCCATCGCGAGGACAATACGCATCTATTAGCTTGTCAATGTGTTCATATTTCGTCGGGCTAATACGTAAAATAAATTCAAGTTTCCAATAATGAACCAAAAGCTTATGTAAATAACAGTTTTGCACGAGTAACAGTAACGACTGGAAAACAGAGAAAAACTAATTAACAGCTTGTGTAGCTCAAAGGAAATGTGGGATCTTACTGTTTTCCGGCCGAAAACGAAAGTTACTGTTTTTCGGCCGAAAACGAAAGTTAAATGACCCCACATCTCACCTTTACTTTGACAGCATATCATGCATATAGTCACTTGTCTGAAATGGCAGAAAACAAAGCCTTACTATTAAAAAGGGTTGTATGATTCGAGATAAAATGCAACGTGGCGCGTTTTAACAGGTCTCCAGAATGTAAGATCTCACAGTTCCATTGAACTACACAAGCGATTAATTATTTCCCCTCTGTTTTCCAGTCGTTACTGTTAATCCTGCATAATAGTTACTTACATACGCTTTTGTTCATTAATGGAGACTTGAATTTAATTGACGTATTAGTCCGGCGAAATAGTAACACATTGACAAGCGAATTGTCCTCTCGATTGAGGGGTGTGGATTTTGTGGAATACAGGTACCAGTGTTCGAAAATTGATCAGCAAAAAAAGCATTTCAGACAGCGAAACAAATATATTATGTTGTACATAGTCTCATTGCATGCAAAATATCTTGTCATTTTTGCTATCACCAACATAATTACCAACACCGGTCAGTCAGGACCTACAAGAATCGAAAATCACAGCTGTGAACATTATAGTAATACATGCTCTCCCCAGACATGCGCACTTTTGTAAACCAAAAGGACGACGCGCGACGCGAATGTCCGTCGTCCGTCGTCCGTCGTCCGTCGCCCTTTTAAAAGGGCGACGCGCGACGCGAATGTATGGTGTTCCATTTCGGCCATTTTTGCGTCGCGCGTCGCAGGCGACGGGAAGGGCGACGTCGCCCACGACGTCGCCCGCGACGTCGCCCTTCCCGTCGCCCTTCCCGTCGCGTTCTTATAATGTTAAGAGATACAACGCGACGCGACGTCGCCCTTTTTAAACGCGACGTCGCCCACGACGTCGCCCGCGACGTCGCCCTTCCCGTCGCGCGTCGCGCGTCGCTTTAATCAACACGACGCGATGGGCGACGTCGCCCCCGACGTCGTCCACGACGTCGCTCGCGACGTCGCCCATCCCGTCGCCCTTCCCGTCGCGTTCTTATAATGTTAAGAGATAGAACGCGACGCGACGTCGCCCTTTTTAAACGCGACGTCGCCCACGACGTCGCGGGCGACGTCGCCCTTCCCGTCGCGCGTCGCGCATCGCCTTCCGGTATTATAGGACAAAATCGATCTGCGCATGCTTAGGGAGCAGCTTTTGCGATGTGGATCGTATGGCGAGGCCGTCATTTCATGAATGATCTCTGCCACTATCGATGAAGAAAATGTCGGCGTAAATGAATAATGCTTATCCTGCATTATCGTATAGCTTTTAAACGGTGTTAAATATTAGTCCATGCTTGGAATGATACCTGTTATGAAATTATCTCTCGGAAAGTCTGTAACTCGCTGTGTTGTACTATACACATTATATTTTGGCTTCCAATAGATATGCGCAACCCCCATATCCGTACACGAGTGAATGTGTGTGTGGCTTTTATGTGTGCTTTTATGTGTTTGTGTGTTTTCGTTTTTCAGATATCCTTACAGTATACCGCCTTATGTTACTACATTGACCAGGGCGTTGAAAATATCCTTTTATTTACTGCTGTCCAACACTGTATACCGGTACTCAACCTGTCACGTCCCGGCAGATTGTAGTAGATCTTTTAGCTTTCAATTTAGCAGAGAAAGATAGTCCTATAGCTCTCAAAAAGAAGAAAAAAAGAAAGAAATTATGATGGAATTGAAGTCATTTTACTGTGAGAATTATGTTCTCTCTATTCTTTCTAACAATTGATTGAAGAATATTAGTTTTTCTGCACTCTTCGAATTATCCGGCATTTCCACGATCGTACTAGACGTTTGACGACAGTTGAACTTCAAATATAAGACGAGTTCTTGGAGTTCGGG